>VWZN01016109.1:818485-852484 GCA_013396955.1 Regulus satrapa
AAGAAAGAAAAAAAAAAAAGCAACAAACTCCCCTCCTCCCCTCTCTCCTTTCCACTTTCTTACGTGAAACTTAGATGTCTTAGTTAGGAAGTACAGTCTGGATATTAACTCAAACTGTATTGTGAAGTAATTTTAGTTTGGGTCACCTGGATTTTTAAGCAGTCAAATCTCTTCCGGATGGAAATTTTCTTTCTCTACTACCCAGGAAAGAAGAATCTGTTCTGCAGTGGTTTAGGTGGTAAAGGCTATAGATAATAAATAACAACATGGTCATATTTTCAACACTATCCTTGGTCATGGCATTAATCATTCCTATACATGAAGGTAAGCTTTGTGAGCTGCATATATATTGTTCTGCATATTTGTTCCTCATTTCTGGTTTTTTTTTTTTCTCATCTAGCTTGCTGGATTGTGATGGGATAACTTCAGGAAGTCTACAGCCAGATTCCCTCCTGCTTACACTGACTCTGCTCTGAACAGCAGAACATCCACTCCAAACTAATAGAAGAAAAATAAGAACAAGTTTTCACTGGGAGAGATTCCTTCCTCTCTTACTTCATTCAGAGTTTCTGGGAGAAAAGATGAAAATGGCTTTTGAAATATAGAAGCCTGCTCTATCTGACTCTCCACTAGGCTTTGTCACATCCCATTAGCAGTGACCTAGAAACATCAGAGTCATAACTTGTTGGCCATCACTCACCTTCCCCAGTATCATTTGAATGCCATCCATAGTAATGTTCCACCTGCCACTTGAGCAGCTGTGAGGACAGACTGTGTAACAGGAGATTGTTAATGCGTGTAGGCTTTCCTGGGACGAGTCAGGAATAACCTGCTTTGTCCTGCAGAGTCAGTGCACACTAGGCAAAAACCGTCCCCAACACCATTTCTGAAGATTTTACATTTTAGATACTGTTTTATCTCCATTAAAATCCCATGTAGGGATTCCAACTGAGTAGGAATTTGCTTCCAAAGCATTTTCATCAATATACCATCAGCTTTAAGCTGGTACCTTTTAATTACATGGTATTTTTTTCTCTGGAAATTTATCCTTAAACTTCTCAATAACACCAGCAAAGTTTTCATGTCAGCTAATGGACTACTCCCCTTACAGTGCAACTGCATCAGGCAGAGAAAAATATCTGAACGGTCCTTCTCCTTTTTCCTCTATTTAATATTGTTAAGTGGAAACTGAACGTAGGAAATGACAGGCCACATACAAGAAAACTCCCGGTGAAGGAGACTGGGTTACGTGTGTTCCCGTAAACAGAAAAAAATTCAGCTGCAGGTCTGTGGCACGCAATTTCACCTTTCAGGAATTTTCTTCATACTTGCAAATGAATACACATTACTCAGCTTTTGTCTGCAAACGATAAGACCAAGCCACCGCGAGCTCAGGACAGGAAACAGAGCCAAGCAGAAGAAGAGCCTTGAAGGTGGAACAGAGCGAGGCTGCGAGGTGGCTGGGCCGTTTGAAATACAGCTGCAGCTGCCGATATCACGGGGCGGCCGGGCGGAAGGGGTGGGTAAACGAAGAGCTGGGTGTGAACACGCCGTGGAAACCAGCCAGGTGCCATGTCTGCAGGCCCGGCGAGGCCGGGCGCTGCCAGCATCATTCATCAGCCCTCCAGAAAGGGCTGTCAGCCCGCGGCCGGCCCCGCGCCAGCCTGACAGGGCTTGGGCTCGCAGCCAGTCTGTCATGGCTCGGGGCTGGTAGCCAAGCAGTAACTTTGATGTTTAAGGGGTTAGCCAACTGGTATGTGAGGGTGGCCTATCAGCTCAGAAATAATATACCGCACTCAAAGGTCATGAGTTCTGAAACTAATCTGGCTGTTATAATATTTCTAATAAAAACTGAGGTAGACCTTTTATATTGTAAAAAGTGTTCAAATTATTTCAGTATTTGTTTTGATTAAAATTTCCATTACACGTGCTTTTCATTACGCAACTCAATTAGTATATAAAAGATTTTCTGTTTAAAATGTTCAAATGAGCATAATTGTTCAATTTGGAAAGATTACAATGCTTTTATTTAATTAACACTGCAATAAATACTTCATTTTGTAATGAACCCCATACTTTTGGGCCATTAACCATTCAATAAATTTACAGTATGGAAGGTTCTTTATGGGGAAGAAGATAAATAAAGTGATTTAAATGAATGTGCAACAGCTCTGATGCTAAGCAGCAAATTATAGTTTTTGCTTCCCATCCAATAGAGACATACCTTGATTGCAAACATATGGGAACATAATAAACACTATACATTTCAATTACTATTTTGAACATGAGTTACACAACACTTTTAAATTTGCTATGGAGAAATGCATGTCCACATTTGCAGCATCTTCCTAGATAGAGAAGATTAAATAATTTTTCATCTGCCTTTGGCCTTTCCCTCTTCCCATCTCATCCACTGCATCTTAAGATCTGAAAATCTGTGTGGGAATTTCCCGGTTTAGAGCTGATCATTTGCTTCTTCACAAGAGGAAAATGAATCAAAAAACACCACAGCTACTCAATAGTTTATTATTTGTAATATGAGGGAGGAAAGTCATAGTGTGGCATGGCGTGTTTCAACACCCCGGTGAAATCAGAGAGAGCAGAGTTGTGACAGAATAAAAGGAATTCAGTGTGAACTCAGCACTCCAGCTGGATCATGTCCATCCATCCCTTCACTCTGAAGCCCACAAGTGTGTCTAAATTCATAAATGAGAAAGAGGCTCGAGAGGTAGAAGTGGCTGCGTCAGGTAGCGAAGTATCTGAGTTGGACGCAAAGCAGGAGCGTGGAGTCACAGAATCCTTCAGGCTGGAAAAGACCTCCAAGATCATTGAGTTCAACCATGAACCTACTGGTCCCCACAGGCTGGGTGATCCAAGCCCCCAGGCCTGACTGGGTTAGGTGTTAAATGCCTTCAAATCCCAGCAAAATCCACAGAGCTGGGAGCTGAAGGCCCGTGCAGGAGCTGTGCAGAATCCTGTTCCACCCAGGCTGCTGGGGAGCTGCCGCCAGGCCTGCCATGCCACCCACCTGCCGGGGAGCTCTCATGGAAAAGGGGCTCATTTCTGTCAATATTTTGTGTCATTTCATGGTTGTACGCATGGAGGGCAAAGCTATTTCAGATTTACAGGGCTTCTCAGCCAAAAATGCTCATAAAACTCCAGTTTGCCAAAAATGGTAACATTACCACTAACAAAATCTAATTTGTGAACTTCACTAGGAAAAAGGACTCTTTGTAAAACTATGATTTCATCTAGAAATATGGATTCAAAAAATTTTATTATTTCATTAACCAAACCTCACTTTAGCTATTCCAAAAATTGCAATCCAAAATCTTTAAGTGAAAACCATAAAAACACGCCCAAAAAACCCCAAACCAAAGCAACAAGACAACAACCCAAAAAATACTTTTGAAATTATTAGACTTCTATTTTTCACACATTGAAAATAGGCTGGACAGCATTTTTCCACTATGTCCACTGGAGTACTTTCAGATGTTGTGCTGTGTTTACAGTATCAATAGTTTACAATAATTATGAAATTAAATTAAGCCACATAAACATGTATTTAGGCACATGTATTCCCTGTGAACTGTAACCACTGAGCAGACTACTTGAAAAACATTTACCACATGTTGAATTTCTCAACTGTGCCTTGGATTTTTTTTTTCTTAATCTGAAAATAATATATTAGTAGCAAAGAGATAAAATGCATAAAATCTAGGTTTTGAGAACATTTAAAACTACAGGTGAAAAGAAAAAGTACTACTAAAACTTGACTTAATAACTAGTTTTTCTTGAGATTATTTAAGGTTCCTAAGTATACCTTAAAAGAAGTAAACATTTCAAATATATTTTTCTCAGGAAATTTAGCCACCTGCTTTTGTATATTTTCTGGAGTAAAAAAAAGACAGACTCCTGTTGCGCAAAAATGAATTGTGAAGTTTGTGGTAAGTTTATTAAAGATGAGAAATTTTTAAAGCTAGTGAGACATAAATGTTTAACACAAGAGTCTCTCTTATAGAAGCTTTGAATAAGGACATGCCTGTCT
Organism: Regulus satrapa; assembly: GCA_013396955.1. Classification (NCBI taxonomy): domain Eukaryota; kingdom Metazoa; phylum Chordata; class Aves; order Passeriformes; family Regulidae; genus Regulus; species Regulus satrapa. The sequence continues at coordinate 822,534 of VWZN01016109.1, forward strand.
TAAACTAGATATTTGCAGGCAGAGAAGGAGCAAAATATTTTAAAATATTAACTGTATAGTCTGGTCAATGAAAGAGTTAAACTCAGATTAAAAACTCAACAAGCCACAAGCTGCCCTGTAGTAGTTTCTTAGTCCCTGGCACTGGCAAACCTTGTGAACTACGATATGGTCTCAAGAGGAGGCTGCTCTCTCACTGGAGACTTTCCATTGCTAGGAGAAGAAAAGATAGATGCCTTAAAGTCTATTTTGTGGGTCTATTTTAAGGATCTGATTAATAATTGAGACACTTAAGCATGTGCTACATTTCATGGTACTTAAACACAAGTTTATGAAGTTGTTTAGTTGAACTCTGATAGTGATCTCTATCTGATTACTAATTTTTTTCCAAATGTCCAACTATTTGAACTGCTGTTTTCTTGTCTAACTGCACGATTTAAGGTCAACTAGATTGAGAAATGATAAAAGATTCCTTCATAATTAACTGATCTTATCAAACTCCAGGCATAAAATTCAAGTATTTTGAAAATTCAGGTCCTCCAGTACTTTTCTGAAGTGTTGTCTCTGAACCCTCTACCTAGGAAGGGAGACAAGCCTGGTTTAGAGCTCCTGTACCAAGGAAATAGGATATTCCTACCTTTCATCTAAATGGCAAATAAGAATTAAAAGAAACAGCCATAATAATCTAAGAGATAAATTATTCATTTCCTGAATTTGAATGTTTTGGTAAAATTACTTCTGTTTACACAAAGGAAGTGGATTTTGTTTTGAAACACCTTCTTGCTTCCTGTTCTTATCCCAATCCTGCAAACTCCTCACCCCTCTCCTTTTATGGCAATATAAACACTGAAAGTAACAATGATTATCTCACCAGTGCTGTCTGCACTCATACCTGAACACCTTAATCTATTTCTAACATCTGAAGAAAACAATCTAAATAACCAGAACAATGTTTCCTCCACTCATTCAATGCACAAATATGAACCAAATACATTATTTTGTGAAATATGTGTCGGTAGGACCCTGGCATGGCCCTGAAGGGTAAGCTGGGAATATGGTCAAGAATGTTAACATTTTGACCAAGATGTCTCACAATAGCAGTAGAAAGAGCTGGGCCTTTATAGGCCTCTTTTTCTTTCAGCTTTGCAGAAGTCTGAAACCATGCCATGAGGACAACTTCCGAATTACATGACCAACAGACAGCCTTGTCTGGTGCCTTAAATGAAAGTCTTCTTTATTACATGGATCAGAAGTTGAAGTATTGCACGTCTCATATGCACAGCACTCAGCACTCAGTGTGAGCTCTTCTGAGATCCTTATCTCTAAACCAGTTTTTCTTCAAAGTCATAAACATCTGGAAATTGTGCGCTATTCTTGCTATAGAAATCAAACACTCTAGTCCTTATTTGATCTCCCAGAGAACATTCCCATTGCTTTCTTCTGTTGTGTAGGTGCCACAGGATTTGGCTTTCTATTTGACAGCTTCTTTTCTTAGGTAACTGGGAATCAGTCAGATAAGGATAAATTTGGTCCTTTTTCTTGCCAGCTTTTTTTGCCTTATTTAACTGACTAAATACTGCAATGTTCAAGGGAGAGTCGGAAGCTTTATATAGAGTTAAAATTGTTACAAGAGAAAATCTAAAGTCTTTTTTGCCCTCACTACAAACAGCGTGCCCAGTGCCCTTTAGGATTTACCTAGAAAGCTGTGGGCCATTATGAAATCCAAAGTCTCAAACATGTTCCTGCTTGTGGGTGAGACATATGCCCGGCACTGTTTTGCCTGGCTAAGGAAAAGAAATAACCAGAGTATGTATACAGTGATTTCTTCCTCCAGAAACCTTTGCAGCTTCTGACAGTGTCTGACTTTGGGACTTCCTAAGTTTTTTTCTAAAAGATAACACCCAACACTCTCACCTAATTGAGACATGAATAGTTTTTCCAAAAGAGACAGATATTTCTTCATCTGAATCCAGTAAGAGCTGAGCTTGGGCTGCTGTTTCAGAATGGAAATTTCCATAGCAGTTTGAATAGAAGGCGCTCGTGTATGGCCACAGCTCAGGTTTAAAAGGGAGAGCTTTAAAGGCTTGCTGGAAAGTTTTTACTATCTCATCCTGATTTTCCCATTTTCTCTGTTACTACCATCAGACAACCTCAGTAGCTTCATATGGAATTGAGGATATTCTTTTAATTTGTGGAAATAAAAATCGGTAGTATACGTTGCACCCATGATTCATCTGTAGGACTAGAGAGTACCATGCCCCTATCATAGTGATCCTACAGGCTTTACAGTTGAAAACCTGCTCCCATCAAAGCAGAGCAGCCAATATAACTTTTTTTTTTTTTGTCGCTCTTCATTTAGAGAGATTCAGAATGTCTCACATATCTCAGGTAAAAAACAAGCATGAACTAAATCTTACATGAAAAATACCGTCTGAATAAAACAACATGAAAACAGAAGTATGAACTGCACATTGGAGAAACAAATTTTCCATTTTTCATGTAAAACACATAAAATTCCTCCTTTAAAAAAAGTTTTCTAGCTGTGTTTTCTCTCTCAAAGAGTATGCGAATTCCCTTCCACTCTTGATTTTGTTTTTAATTTCCTTTAATGCTTTTTTCAGGGAAAAAAAAAAAAAAAATCTGACTAGGTCTACTTTTCTGAATGCTCAAGGGTAAAATTTCCATGGCAGCTTTGTGTCTGCAGGATACAATCCCTTGCATGGAGTGGGAGTTACTGGAGGAGCTGGCCCATCAGACCACCTCATATACCAGCAGAAAGTGAGCAAACCTGACACATTTCTGACCTCAGTGTGCCTTTGTGCCCTAAAATCCTGAAACTGTTTGATATAAATGCCTTAATAGTAAGGCTGTAAGTAAAGTGCACAAGATTCTGGAAGTGAATTTCTAAAAATATATTTTCTTTACATGCTGCCCCCCTATAATTAAAATCTCTGAAGGACTGTCAGTATTTCTTAAACCTTTATTTTCTCAGAACCCTTTACAAAATATTGAAGTATTAAAATTCATTTAGAGGATATTTATAGCTATGATGAAGGATAACAAGTTTCATGTGGTCATCTGCATATTTAGGAAAAAAAGTAGCAAGTGTGACTGACTATGCACTAGTGAGACATCAAGTAAGTATTCACTTTCATGAGTTCAGGATGCCAAGCTAATTTATGAGCAGCTGAATGAAGTCAAGCCAAAAGTGAGTTCAAGTTAGTGGTCATTCCATATCAGTAAAAAATGCTACACTGCTAGCCTTGGATTTTACCAGTGGAGGTGTTCCCTGTCATGTTGGGCCATGTATATTGTCTGTGCAATAAGGCTCTTCAAGGGGTCTAAAATGCACATTTACTGCTATTAGTAAGCAATTGTGCTGCAGAAATCTTCATGGCTGTCTGTCTTGTTCTGGTCTGGGAATTGTCAATCTCTCTACAGCACGTGAGAATAACATGTTGGGATGCCACAAGAATGTGGGTAACATTTATGTAACCTTCAGCCTTTGTGGGAAAATAAAATCCTTTGTTACTTGGAGCTGACTCTGTACCAGATGGTATGAATAAATGTTTGCAATGCCAGTGCTGTTCAGCTTGGCTGATCGATTCTGTCATACTCCCAAGGAGGTAGAGAGGCCTTAAATAACTGATTCAGGATGTAGAAAATATTTTCCTTTTCCTGTTGCAGTAGTATTATGCAGAAGTGATGCTATTCTGACTGCCAGCCTCTCACTCAGCAGGATGAATGAATTATGTAAATATTGATCAGCCTTTTAGCAAAGCTGACACAGCTCATTGCTAACACTTTTATGTATTTTAATTAATTCCAAAGATGCTTAAAGCACAATAGTCACTATCTTTCATTTTTTATTTTTTATTTTCTGTTCTGGTATAATTGTTGCCTGAAGAAACCGAAGCTGATGCAAAACTTCTGTTGGGCTTTTTATGAAATTCTCTCTTGTTTCCAGTCTGGCCAACAAGTGCATTCTTATGGCAGAACAATTTGGCAAACCCCTCTCGGCCAGTATGAGCCTGATGACAGCAATCTCCTTATTTCTTATGTGTGGAATATAGTGCCTAGGGCTGGCCTGAAGCTGACTCAGGGCTTCTAGGCGCATGCCATGAGCAAAACCAACAAAGTGATTCATTTATAGAGTTTGCATAACATCTTTTCTCCTTCTTCAAATTTCCCCCTTTCTTTTCACAACCCAAGGTGGAGGATCTCAAAAGCACAGGCAGCAGGGCTTTTTTTTGGAGGGTTCAATCCTTATGCCACACATCCTCTAAAGGCCCATAAAGTTTGATCCTGTGCCAAGCTTTGTGTGGACCCAGCTAAACTGGGTCGCAGAGCTCAAACTGCTTTTTTTTTTTTTTTTTTTGAAGATTTTCAGTCAAAAAATCTCACCAATTTTTCATAACTATCTAAGACACGCCCTACTTTCAATTTCTGTGCTACAAAAAAAAATTGCTGAAACATCTACTGTATCAGGTGGGAAAAATTACTTTCTGCATGTTTCTGATGCAAAACCATTTTTATTTTGTCAATGCCAGAAAAACAGTTTTATGTTGGTTTTCTTCCTCAAACTCCAAGTCTGTTTTAACTCATCTCTTCTATTTATGCTTCATTATGTCAATTAAAAAACTGTGAAACCTCCAAGGGGTTTTTGGCCCTTTTATATTCTTACCACAGCATGTATCAGACTTGCTTCTGCAGAGAATTTCCTCTGCTCCTATCCCATGCTACAGAAAATATAATCTTTCTCTATGCCTATAAGTGGGACAGATACATAAGTATTTATGTATTGGTGTCTACAAAATGATTATTCCAAGGAAAAGAAAAAAATCTAGGACAAATCCTCATATGAATAGTTGATACCAATACAGCAAACCTGCATTTACAACATTGTCACTTAAAAAGAAATTCCCCGATACCTATCCTACCTGAATTTATAGCAGACACACAAGTACACTTTTGGATATATACATTATGAGCACAGACTATCATCACAGCACTTGGGATGAGATTTTAACCTGTACATGTGGTGTACACCTGTGCTTTGTATGACAATGCACTTGATTTGCAGTGTGAGAGACTCCCAAGTTCAAAGTTAATCTGGTGTCCTTTTTTTTTTTTTTCTTTCTCTTACAAGATCGTTTTAAGATTTCCTCTATAATTCTCACACAGCTTCTGGGGTAACTTTAGTTCCACATCCTTTAAGAGCATGGAAATTATTTTCACTAATGCAGAATTAACTACTATGAAAAGAAAACCAAGGATTATGATATGTCACAGCAGTATTGCTGTCAAATGTCCTACTCTATATATTTTCTCTCAAAGCCAATAATGTTCAAGAAGAAATCAATTTCTTTTTAAAAAAGGACAGAAGGCCAAACCCACTGGTAAATTTAGAGTTTATCCAATGTTTCACTTCAAAAAACAATAATCATGGTCTCTGCTATATTCACCCTGCAAACAACCCTTGCACTCTACTGGGATGAGCATTGTAGAGGCATTATGCAGCTACTTTTCTTTCCATTTTACTCCTTCAAAGAAAGATCACCAACCACCAATCCACCTTCCTTTCCTTTGCCTTCCTCCCCCTCCCTTCCTCAGCTCAAGGCAGCCTCTGCATCCTAAATTGAACAATAACAGAGGTTGGCTATCTGGACTTTTCCAGGCAAAATGGCCACATCCCATATATGGAGCATACTAGCCTCTTTGTAATTTAATGCTGGCATCCTTGACAAGGTAGCTGCATTCTGTCTCACAGCATGTTGTATATTTTAAATGCTGTTGTACAACTGCTGGCCAGACCGCACAGTATAAAGTAACGGCTGAACAAAAAAGAAATTCAGTACTAACAGGCAAACCACAGAAGTTTTGGCTGAGCATCCCAAACTGCTAATGCTTATCGGGACCTCCTGAGAGCCCCCCTCCTTCCTGCAGCCCAGAAACCTCCACCACCAACTGTCCTGATCCTCATTAACTTCGCATCACTGTCATTTGCTAGTTTTTTGTAGCAGCAGCCTCCACAAGCTGCTTGGCACTTCCCGAACACAGTACGAGACATGCTTTGCTATTGTTTTCTCCTCTTTTTTTTTTTNTTTTTTTTTTCCTTTTTTTTTTTTTTTTTTTTTTTTTTAATTTTATTTTTGGGGACAGCTGGAGACATGATCTGTGCTGGAGAAATTACAGAATTAGTGCAAGCCCTGCCCTGTGTCTGTGCAGCAATGAGGTGCCATCTGATGAGAGCTGGATTCTGGCCTCCCCAGCCCTTCAGGGGTCCTGTGCTATTTGTCACACCATCAGGCTTCCCATCCTGCCAGCTCAGTCTGAAGCATGGAAGCAGTTCCATGAAGTTCAAAAAGACATCCATTTTTAAATTCTGGCAGAGAGTTTACATCTGAGCAGACACAAGGGCTCTTACACACGTGATATGAGAGTGCATAAAAGTGTAGTGAAGGAAAGGTTGAACACAGCTCTTTACATAAATGCCTACAATGTGTGTGTACCTGCCAGACAGCAGCTTCTCAGGCTTTCCCCTCTCCTCTCCATTCCTGCTCGGCCTGTGTCTGCAGCAGGATGCAGCTGTCATCCTCAGCACAGCTGTCAAATGCAGTGCTCAGACTCCATGCATTTCTCCTGACAGAAATACCATCACTGATCCTTTCCTCTGCCAACAAGCACTACTGTGAGACTGTTTGGGGTTTATGCAAATTCTTAGAAATGTCCTGGAATCACAGCTGAGCATCAGGATGCACCATGTAACCACCTGAAAACTGCAAATACCCTTACAAAGGATGGAAAGTAGAGAAAGACAACACAGACTTCATTGCAGGATCAACTGGATTCAGTTTTTTTTTTTTCCCTTTCCTTTCTCTTCCTTCTTATCTGGAAGCTCTTCTAGTGCTATTTTATTCATTTGGATTTCATTGGCTTCCCTGCTTCCTGCCCCTTGGTCTCCTCTCTTTGCTCCTCCTGTGGTTTGTAATGCTTTATTCCTAACGAGTCACCTAATGAGTTCCATCAATTAATGAATTACATCTGCACTCACAGGACCCAGTGTCTGAATGACCCATGAGCAGACAGATTAGCAAAACTAATTTTTCTACAGATGGTTAAGAATCACAGTTTTTCAAGAAAGTAATTACTCTAGTGAATCTGTGACCTGCCAGTGCCCTGGGGAATATCTGTTAGGTGTCACCAACACTCAGATAAAAACACTTGCTAACATGATTTCACTCACTCAGTGTGATAATATGATGTTATCCCTTGGATCTGATCCACAGCACCAAGAAGGGTGAGTATGTATTGGGAGGTTTTGTTTGTTTTTTTAACAACAGCAAACATGGCTTCTGGCTTCCTTGTGGGTGGTATATTAAATTTGAATTTTTCCCCCTAAAGTGGTTCAGCTATGAATTTATTTTCTCCCTGCCTTGCTTGAACCATAATATTGTGGTAATATTAGTTACATATTTGGATTGCTACAAATCAGATATGCTGATTTTAAGATTTTATTCTTGCTTTGTGCCAAGTGTTAGAAATAATTAATTAGCATATAGCACTAAAAAGATCCTGATTCCCAACATGTCTTTTTACAGACATAATCTTGCTGTAGTTAATAAAATGGTACAGGTTCACTACTTGTGGGGGTATTCCTTAGCAAAGGGCAGCAGTGTAGATTAAAACAGCAAATTCTCAGAGTTATAATTTTAAAAATTCTCATGTTCCCACAAACAAGTCTCCCTGGGACATGAAGCAGTACAAGCACCTATGAAATGGCTCTAATTAATAAAGAAGTGCTTGTTGGCAGTTGAAAAAATAAATAAGCCTTTAACTTAGGAAATAAGTTGAATCCAAATAATAATTATCTGAGGAGAAAAAAGAAAGCCCACTATCCAGTACATCCTTAAAAAAAGCCTGCCATCCTCTACATCCTTAATTGCTTCATTTCTCACATTTATAAGGAGATGGGCTTTTCTTTCCTCGTCTGATAAAGAAAAATATAATGCACATCTCACAAAGCACATCTGGTTTTTTAACCATATATTAGAATTATGCAAATCATCTAACATGCTGCATAATTAACAAGAAATTGAACTTATGGGTATAGCTGAGTAGGTGTGTTACAAAAGAAGAAAAAATCCCTACCTGAAAACATTCTGCTAAAGACTGGCTATTGCCTGAGTGAAGTTACAATTTTACTCTGGCTGCTATCAGGGGACACCATAGTTTGGCCTAGGATTACACACCAAGTGCATGTGTATTCCATAATTGCATCTGGTTGCACAGATCCTTCACGTCAGCTCAACTTCTTCCCTCATGCTGCTGGATAACCCCCAGTGGAGGGGAACAAGGCCTTAACTCCATGTTTCACTGAAATTCACTTTTACTTGAGCTAAAAATATATGTTCAAAATGGCTTGAGAAGTTTCACAAGCAAGAAACTAGACAGCATGCCTCCTAGCCCATATCTCAGAACCATCAGATATGGTGGTTTCCCACTAAGAAGTCACTTCCAAGCACTTTGGCTCAGTGGTTGGGCAGCGTAAGAGGCGTTTATGTATACATTGGATTATATACAATCTTTGTCTGGCTAAGTCTTTTGCTTTTAAGTTTGTTAATCCTGGTATCTTTGGGTTCTGACTCACAAGTCAGATAGTTATCTCTGGATGTCTGCGGTTATTCCTGCTCTTTGGTGCCTGGACCACCCGCCTCTCCTCTCAGAGTTCTCCCCAAGCCCACCTTCCTCCCACTGCAGCGGGGCTCAGGCTGGGACTGAGCCACCATCCCCGTGGGCCAGCCGGCCCTGCCTTGCATCTCTGCAAGGAGGGAATGGCAACAACCTGCACCACCCCCAGCACAGTGCTCATCTGGAACATGGGCAGCACACACCGTGTTCTCTACACTTCAGAGCACTGACACTCAATTTTGCTGAATTAATCTGAAAGCTGGGTAAATGGTAGAAGGACTTCTCCTTACCCCCTTCCCCCGAGACTTCCTCAGCACTCACTCAGCCCCCCCCAATGTAAATCCCTTTTCTATTAGATCAGGTCTTGCCCTGTTCAGAAGCAGATAGTCAGGGGTATAGGGATATTTAGGTGTTTAGAGATATTTACAGTTACAAATATACTCATGCAGGAATCCAGTCTAATGGAGATATTAGCTACAGGGAAATATTTCAGGACCTACAATTTAAAGTACCCAGGTCCCTAAAGAGAGTTCTGCATGCTAGTTAGTGACTGTTCCAATGCTAATGGGGAAATTAGGAAGAAAATAAAGATTGCTGAATCATGGATGTGTAGGACAGAGTTTGAAATACCATGGTAAACAGTGTGAGGAGTGACAAGAGCAGAACTCTCTTTTGACACATGCTGATTTGGATTGCATATGATGTGGAATTTTGTTTTCATGATAATGGAATTTAGTAAAGATAACATTTTGTCTTGTAGTTCACTTTCTTGAAAATAGACAACCCACTGGTTGTGAAGAAATGGACAAATATAATAAATTTTTGTGAAATGTGAGAAACGGCCTCTGAGACCAGTTCACTGTACAAAGTTAATCATTATTCTGTGGGGGAAAAACCCCCACATTTTGGGGAGCACTGACCTCTCTGAAAAACTTTTGTAAAAGCTGCCAGTGTTGATTTAGATCTCAGAGAATAATAAAAAGTTATATGTTGTTATACAAATCTTCCAACTATTTTCTCTTGATAATGGAATGACTACTAATACAAAGTCTTTTGTGTTCCTACTTGGAACAAGTCATCTCTATGAACTGACATTCAGTCAATGGGAAAAATGTATTTGCACCCTGACTAGTACCTAGGCAAGGCCTCTAGTACTAGTCTATTCCTAAATTTTTGACTGCAAACTTTATTTCAGCTTTTCATGTCATGGTTCTCTGTCACCTGTCGAAACAATATTATTTAACAGGGTTTTTTTATCTTCAGACAGTTCTTCACAGAATTTTACCATCTGGCTATCATGGCCTATTTTTCTGCATGTCATCTGTTTTTGATTTAACAATTCTGGTTTGTGGTTTAGAAACTCTGTCTGTGACCTCTGTATCTTGAATATTCTCGGCAAGTCACCTTCTTCATTACTGTCTTCTAATTCTTCTCATTTCTTCTGATCTCCTCTTATTATACCTGACTAAATAGATTTGTTTATTTTGGCCCTAGTCTAGCCTCTGATCTTGTGTTTATTTAATCCTTAATCCTCTTAACACCTCAATTGAGAAAGATACATTTTTCTTTTTGGGGCATCTGCTCTTTCTAAATTAATTCTTAACTTAAAACGTGTCTCAAGCAGCCACTTAATATTTAGATATTCCTCCTTCTTCAAAATTAATAGCATTCAAAATTTGTTATTACTGTCAGTAATGCAGTGCTCAAGCAGTAGGTGGAAGACAGAGCTCAATTAAAGCAGGGCTCCTGTAACATTTTCATTGCTCACATAAATGCAGCCACACACATGAGCTCAGGCTCTGAGACAGAATTTCCTCCAATATACATTTTGCAGCTGGCAAGAGGAGATATAAGGCTTTCTTTGGTTTGGCATTTTATCCAGCAGTAGTAAACTGATGTCCAGGTCTCCCTCTATTTCCTGGGAAGAGGCAAGAGAGAAGTCAACACTGCTAAATATTTTCAGCACAAGACTCTGAAGGGCACTGGCCACCTTTGATAGGCTTTCCTGTTATAAAAGAGATGAGCCACGCTTAATATTTCTTCATTACTCCTCTATGAAAAATTAATGTAATAAAAATTGCATGTACACCTGCTTAAGTGCAACAAAGATGAAAGTAACAGACATTGATTCATGGATTTTGTGGATCATTGAAAGAGTGACTGGAGACTGAACAATTTAGCTACAACCTTGCCTCTTTGCCTAAGCACTTTATTTGGAGATTGCCTGAGGGAGCTGTCCGCCTGTGTGGGGGCAGTATCACCCAGCACAACCATGTCATCTTTTTGGTTTTCACTTTTGCACTAGGGTTTGTCATGAATTCACAGACGTGCAGCAGATGCTGGGCATATGGATTGCTGTGCTGTTCCTGGAGATCTCCCACACTGCTGACCTGGCTGGCTAAGCAAGCCCTCAGCCAGACCTTGGCACTTTGGTCTCTCCTACGGAGAGCTGCTCTTAGCATCTTCTGCATTAACCAGTGCAACTCTCCAAGGGTGGCACTCTGAATATCTCCCACTCCATCTGCTCCTGCCAGTGGAAAACATTTCTTCATAAAAACTGGACTATGATAGCTGAAACACGGCTGTGCCATGGGCACAGGAAAGGATCGGATTTGTGTTTCAGCTATAAATCTTCTTTAGCCTATCATAAACAGCGTGTCTTGAAAAAGAGACAGGAATTAAACCAGAGTCTTCCACATCCAATCTGGATGTTCTTCATTGCCACACAACTCCTGTAGCAATATCAGAGAAAACACCAATCAGTATTTTATTCAACATCATGTACAGTACACAAAAGCCTTGCTGAAACTACTACTGAATACAACCTTGACAAAATTATGAGACTGTCCAATTCACCTGTACTTGTCTTAGAAGTGCTGTTCAGAGAAAGATGCTTAAGGGAAAACTTAAATAATCCAGCATTTTTCAGATAGCAGATAAAAAGTCATTTAAACTTCAGACTTTGAATACACTGACGCTAGTGACTTTTTTCAGTTTTGTAGCTTTTATCAGTTTTCTTATCAAAATCCCCTAATTTGTGAGCCTTTGCCTCTCATATATGAGAGGTCTTGGTTAAGGAGGAAAAGCACACTTAGCATATTTCCTTTGCTTAATATATGTATTGGAAAAATTATTTAGTTACTAGACAAGTAAATACAACTGGAATGGTATTTAACACAGAGTTCTTGAAAATTCAATAATATAATCTGACAGTAAATTGCTTTTTAAAAGAAATATATATTTTTTTAACATTCTTTCTTTTTTTTAGCTTTTTTGTTCTTGTTTCACAAGGGCTTCATAGAAGAGTTTTGTACATGGCTGAATATTCAAAAATGGATGAGCATAAAAAATAGAAATTCTCTATGACACACAAAATAGGAACAGTGTCACATTAATTTCTGTCCTTGTGATAGACATTAAAGAATTTTATTTCATTTACAAACTATTTCCATGCTTAACTACAATATTAGTGATTAATAAAATCTTGCATTTCAAACAGACAGAGATGTCTTTTTCTGCCTTGAATTAAAGCTGACTTCTGGAACGTGACTAATTTACATTTGCTAATGTGGTGGTAGAAAAACATGCTCATCCACAGCTCAGTGAATGTGAGCAAACATGCCTTGCCATGCCTGGCCACCATCAGGACTGCATTTGCAGTGAAGTTGAACTAGACAGACCCAGACCTTGGCTCCAACCTGGCAGAGGGACAGCATATAGACATGTGGGGATAATTTTATTATTCCATCATCTGTGGCCTTGGTAATGGTGACGTAAAAGAAATGATAAATCACATCTCTGTGTGAAATTGTCACTGCGCTGTCTGTTGACTGCTGTGGTTTTGGAGGGGAGCAGCATAAATCCATTGCTTCTGTACAGACCTAATATCTTTAGAAAGGACAAAACTTGTCCTGAAAAGCTCCTGTTTCACACTTCAGTTGGCATTTGAGTTCTTTGAAAGAGCACATTACTCAAAGAGGTGTGTACAGTTTGATACTGCTTGGCTCTGTCATATAATATGAAACATATAGGGGAAATATAAATCCTGCTGGTCTCTCCTAGCTCTGCTAATTCACAGCGAGCTGCTGGCAAATTTCAGGTCTTCTTTGATTTAGGCTTTCCCTCTCTCCAAGTAAGAACAAAGATATAGAGATACATTTCTCTAGACCTTTGGAAATTGGCTGGAAACAAATACAGAAATGTGTAGTTACTATACCTTTAAGAAAGCAGAACCTCACATTTGTGTAACTTTTCTAGAAGAGCAGATGAAAAGCTTGTGATGGTTTCTCTGCTCTGAAAACTGCTTCATAACTTCAAAAATATTATCTCTGTTCTCATCTCCTTATTAGGTAATTTTAACCACTTTGAAGGCCTGGCAAATTCACCTTATTAGTGAGAAAAAAAACCCCATGCATAGTTTTCACAGTTTAAATGTTTCAACATAAAAGCAAATATTTCCATCAGAAAGAGAATTTGCTATCCAAACAAACATAATTAGAAGCAATCTGTTGAAATAACACTCACAGTCCAATTAGTGTAGAAGAAACTAAGAGAAAATACAAAACTAAATAATACCTACAGTCTTTTCTGAGTGTTCTTGTCTGATTTATTCTAATACATCCATTATCCAAATTTTAGATGTGAACAAGGCAATCTTGAAGTAATCTTGCCATCCAAAGTACAGACCAAGTCTGGATTGTAATTACTTCTCTTCCCTGAAAAATATAGTAAACAATTTTGCAGAGCATATGACTTAGTTTATCATTGGCCATGCTAATTGGTATATACTTTACCCTTGCCAGCTCAAAGGGAAAGCATTACAGAAGTGAAAGATGCAGAAATTGCCCTCATTTGTGTCAGTTGTATACATGAATAAATGTACCAGTTTGCAGCAATAACAGATCCAGCCCTCTGGAGAGTGTTGAGCATTTGTGAACTGTTCAAGCACTCATTAGCTGTTGACATTCTTCAGAAATGAATAGCTGATTTGAGTTTGGGAGAGAAGCACATGATCTAATAAAATAAACAAGTCATTGTCATCTGCAGGTACTGTGCCAGATATATGACTTAAACCTCGGTGGAAGCACTAGTGCTATTTGCATAGAATACTCATTTGGTGCTAATGTTCGGCAAGCTCTGCTGACAGCTCCGGCCTCTGCAGGGAGATATGAATCTTCACCTGCTGTCTGCTCCCACCTGCTGCTGTGGTCTGTTGTAAACTTAAGGACAATCCTTGGCTCCTCTAAAAAAAATGAATCATTCCATGTATAAGTATCAACACTAGTCATTTAAAGCATAACTTGCAGCCCCAACCTTTTTATCAGTACTTATACGAGCAAGCCAGGCTGGGCTTTTTATGAAAATAAATACAAGGGAGTGATTTGTGATTGGTGCCTTCTGCTCTGCTCAGACTGAGGACAAGGGTTGCACACAACATCCTGTTCCCAGGCAGCCCTCCTGGCTGAGCAGGCTCCAACTGGCATGTTCTGTGCTTCGTGGTGAAAGGGTGTTCCACCCAAGAGGCAGCCACTCCTGCCTTCAGTCCTTGCCTCCAGAGACAGCTGGCTGGTCCTATGGAACTGACCAGACTTGGCAGAGTTATCTTTAACACCATCACAGAAAACTGCATCAGCTCCCTCAAGCACATTACGTTTACTCAAATGCTTTTTATTTACCACACTCAAGGGTTTTGTTTTGCCCAAAGGACATGAACAGAGCACCAGCTAGAAAGAATATTTTAAAGTTCATGGATTTGTAATAAAATTGCAGATTACACCAACTGTTACGCCATGGGAACTGAAAAAATGCATAATATCAAATCTAACTGACTTGCTAGTTGTCATACAAAAAAAAAAAAAAAGCACGAATTTTTAAATGTGCAAAGCATCAGCTCACAGAGCAGGAACTAATTAAGCATGCAGTTATGAGCTATGATCTTATGAAACAAGAATTAATGAAACTTCAAAGTGTTACCTTTTGAAGTACAAAGCTGGCAAAAACAGCTCCAGATAATTGCCTATTTAGAGAGAAGACCAAGTCTAGGCTCCAGGACTGGTTTAAAAATCCATCACCACCCTCTCCTGCAGCCACTAGGAAGTGGACAATCAATCTGGACTAACTTCTGATAGTGGTGTTTAAGGACTTGCTCCCCAACGTATATATTTATATAATATGGACGACCTCCAGCAGGAAGCAAGGAATACCATCACCTCGCCAAGAGGAAACAGCTGAGGGCTAAACTACACAAAGCTGTTCAGTCCTGTGTCTGCAAAAGAGAGCGTTTTGAAGTTGACACAGAGAAGAAAAATTCCTAATTTTGGCAGCTGGAGCTTTACAGCTTTGCTATCAGGGACTTCATAAAGCAGTGTTTAGGAGTTTCTCTAGATAATGTACCAAGGGAGTGACAAAACCGAGGGTTGGATCATCCAACTCCTGTTGCTTCCCCCCCTGCCTAGTGAAGAGTTAGTTAATACAAAGCAGGACAGCTAGAAAATGAAAATCAGGGACACATCCAGAAATAACAAATAGTCTGGTAGCTAAGGATGCGTGCCAGACATGCAGAACACTGCCTTGTAGGTCCTGGCTCTGAACCAAGGCCACGCAAGGACTTGGGTTTGGTATCCAGCACTTGTATCAGCAGGTTACAGAGGTCATTCAAGGAGCACTTGTATCCTCCATCAGCAAAAATATTTTACTAGGCTAGAGAAACACTGTGAAAAATAACTTGGTTTGGAATTTTTCACAATTTGTCAGTATAAGATGTGCCACCTCAAAAAAAATCCAGGGATGAGTCTACCTGGGACAGAGAACTAATGTTGAGGAGTACTTTTTCAGTTCAGCCTTATCATCTCACCTGAACTTCCAAGGCTTCAGTACCAAATGAGAAACTGTCATTTGCTACTGTTTAGACTCTTTCAAAATATGCTTAATCCAGAAGATGCTGTCACTTTGACCACAAATTGCACTTCACAAGAACTGGTTGCTGTCTAGCTTGCACGACCATGAGCAGAATGCATGTTACAAAAAAAAAAAAAAAAAAAAAAAAAAAAAAAAAAAAAGGGCTTATGCCCTGGTAAGAAAGAAACCCATTCTCACATTGTAACTTCCAGTTATTTCAGGGCCACTTACATGAAATATAACTCTGTAACATTCAAAATGTTCCTTCCACCAAAATTCAGATCATTAGTGATTTTCACCAAAAGGACTTTAAACCCTTGAGTCAGGGAAAGGCTTTGTAGGAGCTGTGTCAGACAAAGGCTTTGTAGGAACTACAGATTCTAGCCACTCTCACAAATGTCTCTATAAATATGAATACAGTTTGCATACTACCAGTATTTAATGTGTGTCTTGAAGAATAACTCCTCAATCTAACATATTAAATGCACTGTCTTCCTCCAGGTACTGTAGGAGAGTAATAAGTGACATTCCCATCCTCTTAAGTGAAGTTTATGATTTTAATAGATCTCAGGTGTCTGTGCACAAAGCATGAACAACTTTGGGACTTCAGCCTGGGTTCATTTCACTCAACACTAGAAAATGGTACTGTGCAACCATATAGCTCAAACTTCCCAAAGTCCGCATACTGATTTTTAGATGTAAAGAGATAATTTGTCATCATTTAATAGCTTGCTCATGCATCCCAAGTTAGGATTTAGAACATTTCACCGTTGACCTACACTGCTGTATCTTGCCATCCACTTTACCTCTTGCTGTGTGAACTGCTGCCTGCCCACATTTCACACTGTGTATCATAAAGACTTTGAACCACATCTGAGATGTCTGGAGTTTTAGTCTCTCCCAAATGACTGTGACTTTAGCTTCTTCAACAGCTCTGATTTTGATCTGATTTATTAGTACTTCTCCTTCCTATTTTTACTATGCTATCAAAGAAGAAAACGAAAACTGTCAAAAAAATTATTGTTCTCACACATATACTGGAAATCCAGATAAGGACACTGGATGTAGATTTAAAGATTCTTCCTTTTATTTAAAACTAGTTGGATTATTTTCATTAGAACATCTATTAAACTTTGTTCAACTTTTCGTAGATATGCTCTTGCCCTTTTTCTTCAGATGGAAAAATATTTTCCAAGGACGTTTGGATATATTTCAAACATATCCATAACCATTGCACAGTCACGAAATATGCAGGATCATATCCTCAGCTGGTGTAAACTGATGACAATCCATTTCTTTCAAAGCTAGCTTTGTGCAACCACCCTGTTTTTTGCCAGTTGTGGCTCAAAAACTATCTGGAAAACAACCGCTTTGGAAATGTTTATGTGCCTGGCTGATCTTATTCTATCCTCTTTTGTTTATATCTTAAATATTTTGGATCAGATATATGATTAATTCAGTGGAAATTTTACCCTGGTTACTCACGAGTTTCTTTAGAGTGGTTTAATTTCACTTCAGGGAGTGGAGAGATTGTGTTTATTGATGGAGGAGAACAAAACAGCAGTGATAAACTCCACTCTGACACTGCCATTGCACAGGAATGCTGCATTCCACCCTGTCAGCATTGCACCATGCTCTCATACTTCTCTCACAGCTTACCAGGGAGATTCAAGATTCCTGCAACTCCCAAAGTACCCAAATCTTCAAGACTGAGGCCAAAATCAAGTTATCACAGTAAAAGTCAACGAATTGTTGCAGCTTTTCAAACTGTATTTATAGGTCAAGAGGAGGATTTGGTTTGGTTTTTTCCTCTTTGAAGCCTCAGAACATATACTTTTTAACAAGATATTATCTTTTAATTAGAAAAAACGAAAAAGCTTTCTGGCCCTAAAATCTATGGCATGCAAAATAAACATACAAGCTTTCTTCTTTCATGTTTTCCAGACCAGACGTCTTTACACTCCTGGGAAGATGTACCTCCTGTTCCTGTCAAAGAGAGACAGTGAGGAGCGGATAGGGGAAGCCAGGGCTTTCAAAATTGGTTTATTGGGGGTTCAATTGTAGACTCTGTAGTGCTGCTTTTGTTTTACACAGACATCAGGACTCGCAGCTTCCTTCCTTCCTTCCACAGGCTCCAAACCTCCCTTGTCCTCTCCAGCACTTCTGTGGCTATCAGAGCTTTCAGCTACACAGAAGCTGTAATGTGCAGATCCAATCTCCAACAAAGCCCAGCTAGGTGGGGAAATAACTTTCATTAAAAGCTAGTTTGAACACAAGCTATTCTCCCAGCTTTTCTAGCAGCTCTCCCTGCAACTTCCTACTCTTGAAAGACTGGCAAAAGCCACTTTCTTTTCCATTGTAAAGAAAAGTTTTAGTGTCATGATACCAGCATTAGAAATGATCTTTACATGGATACCTTAAAAACACCTCACTGTACAAAACAGAGGTTGAGAGAGTATCCTGTAGTCAGCTGAATGGATAGGGAGAAGATGAGCAAGTGAATTTAACTCCTACAATGCTGGTCAAGGCACAGTAGTTGCTCATGAGCAACAGGAATACAACTAAAACACATCAAGAGTTTTCAGCCATCTTTTAATGAGAAATGGCAGGTAGAAATAGGCTAGAGGAGAGAAGCAGTGGCTCACCACAGCTCCACAGAGACCTTTTGTCAGGAGGGTTTAATTCTGTAAAAGTGGATTAACTTTCTGGTATAACCAGATCTACACACCCAGAAGTTATGAATGAGACCCCCAAAATCAGGAGAATGGTTTTAATGTCTCTTAATCTCTTAAATGAGATTTAAGAAAATATGACTGCTTTATTTCCTTTCTGGGTGTTCAGCCTCCAGGGTTAACATTTCCAAGCTTCTGTCTGTTATCACAAGGTCTAGAAAGTCACTGTTTTAACTTAGATTTTTACTTGCTTCAAGGACTGAGGTGTGAAGAAAAACCCTGAGCCTTGTAAGAGATGTGAAGTCGTCATAGTTGGCAGTGCTGGGAATATTATATAGTTTGGCCCTGTCCAGGATTCAAAAATTCTCTCCAGCTGCTGATCTTACAAATTTTCCTGGTCTCTACTGGAGATATCGCTCAGTCTCAGGCAGCTCCTACACCTCTGCACAACTCTTCTGAACTCTGAAATGTTTAGAGTTTATTCCACAGTAAACTGAGCTCAACCCTGAAGGGGCTGACCAGCCAAGAAGCCAACATCAACAGCTTTTCACAGTTTGGTTGGCCCCAGGGGTGCCAAATATACCATAGCAGATATAAATCTGAGACATAGAATATTATTGCAAAAAAGAAAGCTAATTTTCTCAACATCTAATTGAATTCTCTAGTAGTTTCACTGAAGTGTTGTGCTGGTTTCTTCTCAACATTTAATGAACACTGATTTTTTAAAGAAACTGTTTATTTGCATTAAAAATTCACTTCCCCACACTCCCCAAAGTATCAAAAGAAATTCAATGTTAGATTTATAATTAATGTGGTTTGGATTTTAAAAGAAATTTTTTACAGCAAAGAACATTTCCATAAATCATGTCCATGATTGAAAAAACATGGTCATAACTGAAGACAAAACTGCTTCATTTTGCATCTGTTTCACATATATAAATATGTCAGGTTTACTTAGAACACATTGATAAAGATGAGGAAGAAGGGAAGAAAATGATAAAAATAGCCTAGGTTGTATCTGTACATCCTTTATTATAATTCTCTCTGATACTATTGTGACCACTCATTACTTTTCTTGCCTGGTGTAGTCAATTAAGCTATTAAAAAGTTAAAAGAAAAGCAACGTTAATGGAATTAAGCTCTTAGTTCAACCCTAGAAAAAAGCTGGCACATGCAATATGTCATTGCCTTATTTTCTTCTGACCCTTTCAGAGATAACCGCCCTAAAGTAGTTCATCACAGAACTGATTTCTTTCTGCTCATACCAAATGTGATCCTGTTGGTCACTGTGACTTGAGGATCAATGTTGGCAGGGCACTGCCAGTTTGCACTATGAGAGAATCTTCCCAGTGCTCCCACAACACAGCGGAAGTGAAGAAGTTTGCCAACAGAATCACTTATCGAACGCAATGTCCTACTTGTAGTATTATTCCATAGCATAACATATGTCTTCCAAATAAATAACTTTGCTGCCTAGTCAGCCAACAATCTGCTGTTAATAAAAAAAAGGAACACTAATATGTTTATTCTAATATTTTTAATTAAAATATACATCTTTAATATATTTGACTCCTTTTTACCACAGCAGTTTGGCATGAGGCATCAGAGAGAACAAGAGTATATGGCAAAAATAAATTGAGTGTTTAACCTACCACCATCTTGATGGGAAAGCATATGAAGCAAATTATTCAAACAGAGGTAAGCAATGTGCTACATTATTCTTTTCTCCCCAACAAGTGTGTAGCTGGTGTGGCTAATGTGAAATCTATATGTTTCACACATAAAGTCCCTTGAAAGTTATTTCTAGGCTCTTTCCATTTATAGTGAAATCTCTTTCTGTTTACTTAGGACTTAAGGATTTAACTCTGTGCTTAAAAAAAAAAAAAANGATTTATTCTTTTTTTTAAAAAAAAAAAAAAAAAAAAAAAAAAAAAAAAAAAAAAAAAGTATTTCTTATTTTCGGCAGCCTATTTAGGAACAATACATTGTTTAGGAAAAAACCCCATCTGCTTGTATGAAATTTCTGACAAAAGATATCCTTCAATGATAAGGTATATTTCTTTTTATGACACATCCATTTACAAGTTAACAGGGTGGGAATGTTTAATCATTTTCAAGAAATGATAGGTAAGGGAGCTAAGAAGTAAAACTAACGCTAAGTTTTCAAGTGTTTAGGCAAATTTGCAAGCAGTTTAAAGCTCGAAGGGATCGGAAAGAGTCTCCAGCCCTTCCACTGCTCCCCCAATCCAGCCTCCAGAGCCTCCGACAGCCAGCGCGTGGCAGCGTCATTATTGCTTTGTGCTTCCTTTTTATTTTAGTTGGCGTTTATTTACTTGCTGAGGGCAAGGTATCTTCCAAGCTAAGGCAAACCGCACTTTTAGAGGCACAGGGAGCAAGAAGTGATACAATTTGTGCTGACGAAATGGAAAGCGGATTGTGTTTCCCCACAGCCCCAGCAGCCGCCCCGCTGCCTGGCCACAGGGCCCTGACATGGCTGCTCGGCCGGGGCCAGGCCTGCGCTGCAGCCCACAGGCTTGGCTGCCGGGCCACATGGCATCAGCAAGCACAGACACATGGGAATATTGTGGAATATTGTGTCCATTTGGGATCAGCTGCCCCCCACCCATCCCAACGTCCTGACTGACATTTGAAAGGGCTTTAAAGGTCCTTTAAAGGCTTTTTTTGCATTCTCCCCACAGGGTGAAGCCGGGCTGGGAGTAGCACACGGCTGAGGCTGTGCTCCGAGGGGCTTCTTGGCCAAAAAAAGCCTCACAACAGGGAAGGACCTAGTGCCACTCCCTTCCCAGGAAGCATCGAGCCAAGAGCCAGAATGGAACTGTCCTCACCGGTGTTACTGAGGGTCCCTGAAACGCTGCCCCCAGCCCAGCACCACGGCTGGCCCCACGCAGCCACAGGGGCACTGGCCCATCCTGTTCTGAGACTGAGGGAACACAAAACATGGCAAAATGAAGGGCCCAGGGCAGGAGGAGAAGGCAGGACAAAGGAAAGTGGCAGAGTTAGAAATTAGAAATAAGTATAAATAAAGCAATGGAAGAGAAATGGGAGGGTGAATCTGGCAAAAGCCTGGGCTTCTGGCAGCCAGCCTGGCACAGAACACCGCCCGGAGCAGGAGGTTCTCCATGCACCAGGGCTGGGAGGATTTTGGGAGAGTTGAGTCTGTGCTTTCCCTGCGGCCCCTGAGCAAACCTGAGCCCTCTGCGCCTCTGTGCTGACCAATTTGTTGTGATTTCAACAGGCACAAACAGCCCAGTAAGGAAAGACATGCCAGGGGCGCAAGCAGCTGGAGAAATATTCTTATCCTGACCAGCAAATGGTCCAACCATGAGATCTTCCCCCTAATATAAATAAGCTGAATGAGGATGCATGAGCAAGGCTGCAGGACTGAGCCTAGGGACCACCTTACAAAGATGAAATATTTCTTCTGATTCAGTTTTTATATTCCAAGTCCTTGCATTAGCCAATCTTCTAACTAGTAGCAATGCCAAACTTCCTTCCAGGCTCAGTCAAATGGCTTTATGTGCCCAGCCAAAACCAAAAAGGAATTTATTGTGTGCTGCTATCTCCAGTTCCTAACAATATATTACTCAAAACCTGAAAATTTTAACTGTGCCAAACATTCTTTATCAAGGAGGTACCTGGATGGGAACTTTAATTTTCAAGTGTTTCTGCAAAAGATTAAACTACCGCTTAATGGTAGGAACATTTTCAAGATGGATATATTCTGTCTCTAGAAATTTGAATTTTGTGCTGATTTAACCCCATATACACAGGAACGTAAGAACAGCCATACTGGGGTGACTCTAACCACCTCCAGCCTGCAGCAGTCTGTCAGCTGGCACACGGGGAAATAAAAATTTAAAAACAAACAAACAAAACCACAAACAAACAAAGACAANATTCTCCCACTCTCCATTTTCAGCTCCACTGATTCTCAACGTCAGTGAGGTTTGCTCCCTAACCCCCACAGGGTCTCTCTCATGAGTCTTTCTCCAGTAGTGGCTGGACCCCATGTGAAAGCCTGACACCTAAAATATTTTCAGCCCAGAGGATCTTCTGCTCATCTCATGGAGAATTTGGGGTTTTGGGCCTTGGTCCCCACGGTCCCTCACCTCTTTCTCCTGTTAGAGA
Organism: Regulus satrapa; assembly: GCA_013396955.1. Lineage (NCBI taxonomy): Eukaryota > Metazoa > Chordata > Aves > Passeriformes > Regulidae > Regulus > Regulus satrapa. The sequence continues at coordinate 844,940 of VWZN01016109.1, forward strand.
CAGGCAAGAATCACTCCCAGTCCACCCAGTTACAGTTTTCTAAACTTAAAAGCAAGTAGTAAGGCATTGTGCTTTTAAGAGGTGGGGGGCAAATGAAGAAAAAAGCAATTAGGAGGTAATAGCTCTGCTGGGAGAGCTATTGAAACACTTTGATTTCCACATTAAACCAGCAAAACTCTGATGTTTCCAAGTTCACTGGGATGTGTGTCCAAATTGACCTTTTATTGCATATGGTCAAGTGCTGTGAAAAATCCCACCACTTAGCATCTCTCTGTTATCTCAGCCACAGGCAGGAAAATTCTCCCCTTCAAAGAGAACCATAAAATGAGATAACAGAGACAAGGGCTTCTGTGCCATCAGCATTTCAAACTCCACATCCCCTCAGGAAAAGAGGGGCTTTTTTGTAAGGGAAAAGAGGGTTATTTGTAAGAGTAAACTGATCAATGGCTGTAGTTTCTCACCCCCCACTCTTGTGCAACCCAGAGAAGAAATGCCTCTGGGCTCTCCACCTGGAAAGTGTAGTAACAAACCAGCTCAGGTACAATTCTTGGAGTACTAATCTTGCACCAATGGCATCAGTAAATCATTTTGCCAAATATACAGGATTAAAATTCTCCCACATATCTACAGAGCAAAGACAGGTTTCTACCCAACTCTTTCACACTTTCAGCCCCCTTTTTATCAAGGAGCATGATTTTTCTTACACTAATAGATCCATAGTCAAAACTTCTGCTGTGGACTGAATGCCAAAGTAGATGCTGCTGTGTGTGGGTGGGAGGGGGAAGAAGCCTGCCAGTATAGCACATTTCATTCAGGGAGCTGGTATAAACTACATACAGACAAAACACTAGCTTGCCAGTATAAGCTGTGGCTACACTAGGAAAGTTTGCCAGAATAGCAAACTGCCAAATCTTTTCTAGCACAGACAATCCGTGCTATCCCACAGATAAATGTTGCTTCAGACATTAACTCTCTCTAGGCTCACCATACTGCACGTAGGAGACACCACTGAGATATGCTACTGCTTTTCTCCATGATCTAGAGGTCAGCAATTTCAGGAGGTCCAAACTCTTTTGAAGAAGATGGGAAAGGGAAGAAGCATTTGGAGGTTGAGTTATGCTCCTCTACATTTGCTGTGATGGGACAGCTGCACCTAAGGCAAGGTCCCTGCTACACAAAGAGGCTGCATTAGAAAAGGGACTGCCATTTCATTCTGCTGGCTGGAAGAGTCACTAGGATCCTCAAGTGATTTCATCAAGCTGTCTTCTATCATAAAACATGGAGGAAATTAATTTTACTTGCAAGTGAGAGAATTGGACAACAGCGTGATGACAAGTTGGAATAAGAGCAAAAAGGATAAAAAAAAAAAATCCCCTGATATAGCAACAGCCATCCATTTCACACTGTTTCCCACATGTTTGTGCAGGACTTTTTCAAGTACCACCTATGGACATCTTTCCTATACTTTTACCCAGAGTAAAACTTTACAAAGAGTAGACACAGAAAGGCCAGAACATATGGCAGAGTAAATACCATAGATACAGAAGTGGGATTATCAATTTTACACAGCACATTTCCTCTTTTTTTGTTTCTTTTTTTCAGATGGCACTTTAAATTAAAGTCAAGAACTTTGCTAGGAAAACATGCAAAATATAATATCATATAATCACATCTGAAAACACATCAAAAATTATTTATAATTCATTCTGTATTTAAAGCATTTACCACAGCCTGAGAAAATCCTTTTTCTTGTTCAAAGTAATGGTTGATCTCAGCATCTGAAAGCAGATAAGGGGAGACAAATAAGACAATCAATCATTTACCAAAGCAAAGTGTTCCATATATGCTTTTTCTATGCAGGTTGCTTTTCCCCTCACATTCACAAATACTTGATAATTAACATGCTAAGATTTAAACACTATTGGTCTAGAGTACAGGAAATTATACCACTGAAACCCCCAGGAATAACCTGACTTTACAAAATTTTGTGGATGATGTTTCAAGACCTTTAAACAGTGGCTCATGCTTTTGCTACAGCATAATTTCTGATATAGGTTTAAAATCCAATTTCCCTCTCTATTTTTCTATTTGTTGAGAATTTTTCTTTTCATTTTGCAGGTAGATTGTCTGTTTACTTATTTCATGCATGCATTTCTGTTCATTCATTCCCATATCATCTGGTGTTTTATTAATCTCATTTCTGAATAAAATGAAGTCTTCACATTTCCCTGCATCCCCAGGCTGTCTGGCAATTGGTGTTACACTGTTAAAGGGGAGATGACAGTTTATTAAGCATTAGGCTACAGACTAATGAGTTCTTGCCAAAGCCTGTCAAAATTAATTCATTTTCCAATGCAGTGAAATGAGTGGCTGAATGGATCAATACAATTGCTGCAATCAGTGCTCCTCCACAATAAATGCTTTATTCTGCTATATTTGCCAATAGTGACTGAAGTGTCAAATTACCTAGATTCTCTTCTGAGCAAAAAATATTTGCCAGGGAGGGTGAGGAAATTCAGGAAAAGTAAATAACAGTGTTATTAACTAATTTCTTATTCTCGTTCAACATTTTTCCCAATATTGCCCACATTTATCAGCACTCAGATTTCAAGTCTCCTTTGACTTTCAGGAAGAAATATTTCAGTTTCTCGTAAGGACCAGATCTTGGCTATCTTACCATTTTATGGGATCTGGCTTCAGAGATAGTCCCACAGATTTTTGGGAGGGGACCAAAAAAGGGGAAGAAAAGAAAAAAAAAAGGCACAGCAAAGGGCTTCATGTCAGTGGAAATGCCCATTCCTGGGTTAGACAGTGTGAGCCAAGGTGTTAGTATATTGCCACCAGGTTATCTAGACTAATTAAATTTAAACACAACTTTTTATAATTAAAATTTATTTCACAGCTTTGTCAGTAATTCCTGAGTCACTGAGCTGGTCACTGTGACTCATTCCCCTGAATGCTGCTGTTCTGTCCCCTCAAAATTTTAAAGAACAAAATTAAGAAATCCCCCTTCCCCAGTGCCCCAGCCATCTTTCCTGAGGATAGTGTGACCTCATTCTCTTCACAGCAGCTCTGGAAACGCAAAAGGCTCTGGGACCCCTTTAACAAAGCCACTGACTGATTTAAGAGGCGATTCTTATTTATTATACATTATGGTAATTCATTTTTCATTGTTTGAGAGGTTCAGGGGGCTTTGTGTTACCTTTAAAGAAAGTGCTGACAAGCTACCACAAGTGTAAGGAGAGAGGCCACACAGGAGGAGGAAAAGCAGCCCAGTGCTAATGGCTGTTTGCTGGGATACGGCCGGTGTTCCTCAGCCAGTCCAAATTTATCCAGCAACTCAAGGAATATCACAATCGTGGCAACTACGCAGGGACTGCACCATTTTACAAACTGGCTCGCTTATTCATATAAAGAATTCCAACCCAATGAGTGTCCTGGTTTGGATGTGACTCAGAAGTCCCCGAGGAGGGCAGGGAGCTCTCCCCCAGCCCCGTGCCCAGCAGGCAGCGATGTCTGGCTGCTGCCTGGGAGCTGTGCTGGGCTCTGAGCCGTGCTAGGCACTGCCTTGTGCTCCAGCCCAGCCCAGCCCGGCCTTGGCTCTGCACACAAACAAGGGAGCTCCTCTCTTCGCTCTTGGATGTAGGAAGCAGAGCCCAGCTTTCCTTCTCTGTGTTTACTTATTTCTCCTGTCTTCTGCTTTTAGACAGATGAAATTTATTGGCTTCCTAGGATCAAGAATTTAAAATATTGAGAACGATCCCATCTCAGGATATCTTCATAAGCAACCTCCCTGGGAGATAGCAGTTGTTCTGTCAACAGCAGAGCCAGCAAAGCCTGCTTTCCTCAGAGTTTGTGCCTGACACTGTACGGCTGCACGGACGCACCATCGTCTCTAATGAGAGACTAATGTTCACCGCAAGCCTTTCTTTGGTAGTGACCCAAGGAAAGTCCCTTTTCTCTGCTGGATTATTTTTACAAAACATATAAAAATGGAAGTTATTTTAGAATTCTCCCCTTCTGCAGACTTTGGTTTAAGCATCACTGGATGAGGAAGGAGGCAAACTGACAGCCAAAACCCCCCTTCAAGAACAAGCATTAAGTACTATGTAGACCAAAGGTGGGGAAATCTAATCAAATATACTGCTGGTAAGAAACAAACGAGACTAGCATCTAACCGATTAATAAACTATGTGAAGTATTCATAAGATTCAGGAAAGGAAGAAAAATAAGCAAGGTAAAAAATACCACAACGATTATAGAATTATACTTCATGATCTCTAACATAGATATATAGTGAGAATAGTGACATTTTCTCACTTCTTTTTTACTATTTCTACATTTCATCACTAGCTAATTCTAAGGTATATTTTTATTTCCTTTCAACTCTGCATTCTGTTGAGATAACATTATAGAATAAATTTTCCAACCCCAGGCCCCACAGTTTCCTGTGCTCAGTTACTATACACATACATCTGGATTAGGCACAAAAAAAAAAAAAAAAAAAAAAAAAAAAGCAGACAAACAGCACATGTTTGAAGGATTAAAGAATAATTACTTTCAAGACAATATCTCAGTACTTTGAGGAAAATGGAGGGAGAGGAGAACAAGGAAAAAGAAAAGGGCTGAGTCAGTTTTAGAGTTTCTACAGATACTATTAGAGCAGCCTGACATCAATATGCTCTTTCAGACAGAGAGATACCCACAGCCAGTGTTATTTTGCTGGCCATGCTTAGAGCTGAGGTATTATTTTTCAATTATTTATTATTTATATTATTTACATAAATATTTATAAATTATATATTTATATTAGTATATGGTTTATATGAAATTATTAATATAAATATTAATATTACTAATTAATTTGGGGTTTCATCAAATCTGCAGCTTGATTGCCAGTCTGTCAGACTGAAACTATTGGCCTAAGTAACAGAGCTCCCTCTAATGGTGCTTCTATAGTTATACTGATTTATAGTACATGGTATTTATGTTCTTTCTACTTGTTGCTAGTAAACTTCACGTCAAGCTCAGGACTGCCTTCGTTGGATATACTTGTGTTTATTCGTTCCCATCTGTTACTACAGGTTTTCTTCCTGAGACAGGAGCAGTTCATTGCAATGGAGTCTGAATATCAAAGGAAGCTTGTACAGAGGAGTATCATTATTATGTATTAAGCAACCCAAAAAGGGAGCAAAACCATTAGCGTCTGGGTAGTACTTTAAAAGGCTTTGTCCCCTGTTGCAAATACTGGTTCCATACTTGCAAAAAGAACACATTAAGAATGGTGGTAATACTTTCTTTGCATGTTCGGATTTTTAAAATTATTTTCTCATCCTGGCATCCCACCATGGGAGAGACTCTGCTGTCTTTGGGATACTGCCAGGCATATGACTGTTGAGGTGGGTTGAAAACAATCCAGGAGTCACAGAGTAAATTTGAGGAAAAATTGTAAACACTTAACAAACACAAAAGATAATATGAAAACTTGCTAATGCAGAACATTAATTCATTCACTTGCTTTTTATCTACAAATTGTCCAAAGACAGATTTCTTTCAGATAATTCTCCCTGACCCATTCCACTTGTTGCAAGGGTTGCAAGACACAAAGGCAAACTACTTTTAATTTTGACCCAAATAAACTAATCTACGACAAAACTTCTGCTTGTTTTACTCACAAAGCACTCCAATTTTGCCCAGGAGAGTTCTGAATATTCTAGTTAGACCACAAGTAGAAATGTTTTGCAGTTTCTCCTCTTTGCCTTCATTTGTGCAAATCACCAAGCTTAGTAAATCAGCAAAATTACTGCTCCTCAGTGAAGGAGTAAGTGTAACATGGAAGGGATATTGCCAACATGAAACAAGAGGTATTGACATGGTCTTGTAAAAAACTCATCACCATTAATTCACTCTTTAGTACCAGTATGAAATTCATGCACATATCTCAAGCTAAACAGAACTGGACAGAAACTTTACTGTGCAATGTTGAAAGAATAAGGGTAGGACCAGGTGTCCAAGAAAAATTAAAAAATAAAAGCAGGAGCAAAGGGAACAGAAGCAATTGGAAAGGAACCTGGCTTTACAGAACTGTAACTATGCATAGCTATGTTTATACTTATTTTCTGCTTTATAAAAAATTATGAGTATACACCACATTGGTTTAAGAAAAAAGAGCAGCAGAAGTACTGAGAGAAATAAAACACACCCTTGGCTAAGTATCTTGGTCTATCTCCCCAGGGCGAAAAAGCGTATTTAGTGGTCAGGCAAAAAGGAAAGCAGGGATTCATTATTATTACTTTTGTACAATTACGTTCTACATGCAAAAGGCAAGAATACACAGAGGGCACCTCTCTTTACTCTCCCATGTACTTAATTGGTAGCACTACTGTAAAAAACTCAACTGTAAAAAACTGTAAAAGCTGGCCTGGTACCTGCCAGTAATCAATTCCTTTTTTAAGTTTTGGGAGTTTTTAAGCTGGTATTGTTGAATATCCTTGTCTTTGAAACATCATTTCCCAAGTTCAAAACCCTGGAAAACAAGAGCCAACAGAGGCATCGTTCAGCAGCTGGGCACTGCAGGTGGAGGGGCTGCAGGTCCCACTCAGGTCACAGTAACGGGTGGCAGTGGGTGGCACGGGCAGTGGCTTATTTGATCCTAAGCTACCATCTTATTTGAGTTGGAAAAAAATGCCTATTTGTGGTTATGAAATTATGGAATGAACTTAATTAAACTGTAAAACATTAAACAACAGCAGGAAAGATGATATCCTTGTGGGGGAAAAAAAAAAAGGATAAATCAACTTCTTTAGTGACTTGGAGAAAATAAACAAAGTGGTTGTAAAAATAAACCAAAAAATTTCCAGTCCCATCTACCACCTGTTTAGTGGGGAAAGCAAGGTGAGTTTGTCTTTTTAGAGAGGTTTCTTCAAAGAAAAAAGAAAAAACTGACATATAGATGCATGTACTTGAGAAAGAATATAGGCTCCTTTCTCTTTTCTTTTTCTCTTCTTCTTCCCCTCTCCCCTGATGTCACTGCCATGCTGAGAGCTGCACACCCCAAAGAGTTCAAATATTTTTCCAAAGCTGAAGAAACATGGTAAAATGTGAAGCATTACAACATTACCACTCTAATTTATCAAAAGTTTGGAATGTTTCTCAATATGTGTGAGTGGGAAGGCAGAAAAGGGTATTTTTGACATGTAAAATCATGACTGGAGAACTTTATATAAAATGCAGGCAAAAAAGGAGGGCAAAGGCAAAAAAGCAGAAAACAATGAAAGCAGAAAAAAATGTGGTGGAGAAACAAATTCACAAGCGTATCTGACATTAATTTTTTACAGAATAAAAACCTGTCATAAATTGTAAAGATTTCCTGCATAATAATTGAAAGAAAAAATCAGATGAAGTCTGACATGAGACAGAAAAATGTGTTTCTACCAGCTGTCATGAAAATATTGCACAATGACTGGCACAGAAAACTAACCCTCAGCGGTTTTGGGTCTTTTTCTGATGGTTTTGGGTTGGGGTTGTGCTGCCTTTTTTTTTTTT
>VWZN01016109.1:852513-879912 GCA_013396955.1 Regulus satrapa
TTTTTTTTTTTTTTTTTTTCTTTTGAGTATAATCAATACATCAGAAAAGCTAAACTGGAAAAAGAAGTTACCACTTCATATTTAACTTCCAAATAAGCACAAGCCTGATTCTTCTTTTACTCTGTGCAGTGCAAAACAACTGCAGACCATGTCATCCTGAGAGATTAATTCAACAAGACCCTTTGCAGTGTGCCCAGCTCCAACTCAGAGCCACTGCTCCTCTGGGCCAGGGAAATTCTCCATCAGGGCTGCAGCAAAAATCAGGGACAATCTTTAATTTCCTACTGAGAGTTTCTTCTCCAGAAGCTAGGTCTCTGTCTTTAGAGGACTCTTGGAGCTGAGTAAATCACAGAGATTGACCAGGAATGTGAGGACAAAGACTGTCAAAGGGATAGGCTGGGACTGCGTAACGCCTTACAAACAAGGAAAGCAATTTCAAAACCAGTATGGTATTTGACTGGCAGCCAATACATTTTCAAAATAAATCGAATGTGCTCCTGTCATCTCCTTTTCATAAGAAACCTGGCAGACACATTCTGTGCTGGTTGGAGTTTATGTAAAGTCCCCGGTTCCCTTAACATAGTGAAAACCCAGCCTGCCCTACAACTATTTGCACTGTTCATCTAAACCATACTTGCATCCACTACTCTGTTTCCCCAAGATTTTTTATCGTATCGCATTCATGAAGAGCCTTTAAAATGTGAGATTGTACTGATTTAAAAAAAGTTCAAAAAATCTACTTGCAGTGAGTGTTCTCAGGAATATCATAAATAGAAAATTGATTCTGTATCTATAATTGAATACTAAACCAAATCTGATCATTTTCAAAAACTAAATTAACTAATCTCATTAAAATTTGTAGTGAACAATTCCTTTCTGAGATTCATTTCCCTTTAGTACATTAACAGGTCCTTAATATGATACTGGTCTTTTTCCAAGAAAACTTGAGAATTGATATTTACTAAACAGAAACAAAAGATTTCAGCAGTAGTTGAATTATGAGTAACAACTGAGTAATTTTCAAGGGTTAAGCAGAGTGGGAATTGGCAACAAGCTGTGGGAGGAGCAGGAAAGCAAAGGTATGGCTAATCATTGAAAGGGAGGGAAAGATGCATGCAAGAATGGTGCAATAAATCTACATTTAGGAAGCAATGAAGCAATCAGCCAAAACAGATCATGAAGGGCCTTGCCATGACACACAGTAATCCACAGCAACCAAGGCTGCAAGTGGAGAAATTGTTACACTGCTTTACTCAAGCTGAAAAATCCAAATGACATAAGATCAATTAGATTTTAAAAAAATCATATACAAAAGTCCAGATTCTTAAGATCAGACTCTTGATTATAATTTGGGGCAGATTTCATTAGAAACAGCCAAGACCAATATAGAGCAGAATATTAAGTGAGAGAAAAAAAAATGCAATGTGTTGTCATAAATGTCTTTATAAGGGCAAGGAGCAAGTGATTGCTGGAAAATGCAAGAACCAATTTTATTTAACATCTTTATTAATATCTTTTAGAGGAAGTGAACAGCACACTAACTAAATATGCATGGCACATTAATTAGGAAGAGCTGCAAATATCAGGAAGGACTCAGAAATGTTTAAAACCCCAGAAAGAAAGAAACAAAGTACCACCCAGCAAATATATGTTAATATCCTGGAAAAAGAGATGGTTAAATTCTGCACTGAAATTGGAGGTCTAGTGGTTTTCACAATATAGGCTGAAAGCAAATTAACTGTGCAACACTTGCTTCACATAATGAGACACAGGGAGAAATCATCCTGAATATTTTGTGCGTCTCCTTTGAGACAGGGAAAGATAACCCAGCTTCACTGTGGCGAGGTTGGTTCTTTGCAATGATGCAGCAAGGCAAGAATGCCACATTTGACTCACATTTATCTAGATAAGCAGGTGAATTATTATGCTTTTTCCTCTCTAATTCCTATAGCTTACATCTTTCCCCACTTTTAAACCAAAAGGATCCTCCCACAAATCCCAAATATGAATTCTAATTAAAAAAGGGATCACAATGCAGGTTGATTGCTGTGTTTTACAAGTTATTTGTCTAAATTATGTGGCCTATGTATGAATAATTACTCCTTATCATTCAGTTTGCTTTCTATAAAGATAGCTGAAAGCTAATTAGAAGCTGTTCCGTGGTTAGCCAGCACTGTCTTTGATCACTCCTTGCTTTTAAAGTTTGTGCCTTTGCCCATACTGCATTCCCAAGATGTTTGCATTTACCATCAGGAAAGCAGACAAAATTAGATCACATCACAGGAAAGGAGTGTTGAGAGGATGAGTAAAAATCATTCAAAAAAAGGATAGCTATATTTTATCTCACAAGTTTGAAAAAAAAGAAAACCAAAACAAATTAGATACTTTAAGACTTTTAGTAAAGAAAGGAAATTTGTACAGTCCTTCCAATGTGCCTATGATCAAAACCACATCGTGGCAGCCAAACATCCAGTGCTCATTGCTCATTGCTTCAATAGCTCCTTGTTAATTCACTTAACTCAAATATTGGAAGTTATGTTTGGGAAGCCCCACTCAAAATTTACATGGCCAGCTGACTCAGAAACATCCCCCTGCTTCCATTAACTCTTTTTATATCTTCCTTTGGAAGCCTCATCACTCATGGAAAATGAGTCACTTGTGGCACTTGACAGGAATGCCACAGGAAAGACAATGCCCTCCTAAGCAGGGTGGGCAGAGGGCAGCTCCTGTAGCACTCTCCAAAGCTCTTGTGGATGCTCCTGCATTCAATATCACAGTAAACAAGGAAGTTATTGGGATGGACTCCACACCACTGGCCATTTGATACTTGATTATGCAGCAGGCTTGCCAGCAAGCTTGCTGAATAGGCTTTAAAATATCTTATATGGCTCAGTGGTCTTATAATCCCCATTATACGAGACCTGGAACATCTCTTTTGGAATTCACCTCTGCTTTGCTCAGAGCAAGCCTAACTGTCTTCAGTCTGAGCAGAACATATTGATCCCATTTGATTCTACAGTACATCTGCTGCATTACATCTTTTACTGGAAGGAGGATTCTCTATAAAGGGCAGCCTGCTGCCCGCTCAGCATTTATCAATACCTATCTTCAGGGAAAAGGAACTCATTAGCAATGTGCTGTGTGGAAGGTCTGGGAACAGGGAAACTGCATAACAAATGACAACCCATAGATTAGAAACTAAAACATTCTGGAGCAGTGGTGGACAAATTTGACATCACAGCGATGTCCCCGTCTACGCCTGGGAGTAAAGGAGGTCTGTGCTTCGTTTGAAGTTTATTTGACAGAGTAAACAGTAAGTACTTCTCTCACATTAGTCTTGAAGAATTAGCAGTGTGGTTAGAAATTGCTCTTCTGGGAAAAGCTTTACATTTTATGTTCCACATCTTCTTGGGAATTGTTGTCACCTCTGTCTAAATCTTATCAGTTGGTTTTACCAGCTATCTCCTTCCTCACTCCAATTAGCATGGAAAGAAAAAAGTATTTGTCTTTTTCTTCAGGGGCTGGACCACAGAGGAGCAGTAGATACTGTATGCATTACTGGAATTTTTAGACCCATAATTGCACCCAGTATACCATACAGAACAGATTTTGAGCTCCTGGTGCTATCCAGTCTCAGAGGTCTTCTGCAACAAGGAGTATGGTAAGCAGGCATGTGTACTTTAAATGGTGAGAGTGGCTGTTCTAAGTTTGCAACAGAAACTTGCTCTTTTCCTTAAGAAGGGGAGACCCAAGCTTTTCATACAAGTGTCTCAGTACTGCATCAGATCAAAAGTTCACCCAGCTCTGTGGTGCCTCTGACAGCAGCCCTGGCAGACAAGGAGAGGGCTCATCTGAATCTGAAGATACATCTAAAGAAAAGTGTCAGTGGCATGCCCTCCAACTTTTGCCCTCTGAACTTCCAGTCATAAGAACATCCAGAGCTGGGGGCTTCACCAGCATCACAGGTTTTAACAGTCCCCAAAGGACTAATTCTCTGTAAATGTACTAGTTCCTTTTACCTGCTACACTTTCAAAAATACAGGCCCGGGGTGATTTCTTCCTCCCCATCAGCTCAAGAGAGAGCTGAAGAGAGAGAAGAGAGAGAAGGAAAGAGAGTGACAGGCAGACCAGGCAGTCACTTGTCTCTGGCTGCTTGGCTGCCCCTCTTTTGGAAATGTCTTATGATCGCTGAGGTGGCACTGGAGAAAGGGGCAAGCAGGACTTCTGTTTTCATCATGTTTAAAACAAACCTCCAACACCACCTAAGCTGTCTGGCAGCAAATGGAATAGTATCCATTCTTGCAAGTCCTGTGTGGCAGATGGGTATGTTAGATGTGAAACCACTGCTGCTTCAGAGCAGGGTTTGATCCATGGAAGAACAGACTCCTCACAGACTGGCTTTGCTACAGAAAATTAAGCAGAGTCTTTCTCTAAGAGATTAGAAGGTGCTGAAAACAAGTTTGCTGGTCTGCAAATTAGCTGTGCTGGATATGTTGGCATGTTTAAGATGTTGTTCAAGGAAAATAAAGTGCTACAATATAAGATAGACAAAGTAGATAATGAGGCCAGAAACAGGATTTCTAAGAATAGTTCTGCATGTCTGAGAAAACCAAAACAGGGAAGAGGAATATTTGCTTTGCACAGAGGCCTGAGGACCTGTACTGGGGGAGGATTGGGTGCTGGGTTTTTGATCTGTACCAGAGGAGCACGATGCAAAAAGCAATATATTCTGTAGGAGCTGGTAGCCCAGCATAGTGTCCTTCCACACCAGTGGAAAGCTCCCAGAGACTGGACTACCTCAAAGGTGGCTCAAGGCCAGGAATTAACTCCTCCATCTGCTCATCACTTCTGCTCACAGGGTGAAATATGGCTTTTTGACCTTGTCTTCTCTAACAATTGCTCATAAATAGCCAAAAAGCTGCCATGGGGCAGCCTATTACCTTTGGGATGGGGTAAGACTCTCCAGGGATTGCTGGGATTCATGCATTGGTGGAAAGCTCTAAAGAGACAAGTGAGTCCCAGAGCCTCATTTATGTGTTCTGATGTTTTATGAAACTGACTCTCGTTGCTGAACACAGCACCTAGTTGTTCATTTCACATACTAATTTCTCATTTCAGTCAAGTCAAATACTCACTAGAACTAGCTCAAGTCCTTTTCTGAAAACATTTCTTCCAGACAAATTTAGCAACCAGATTATAATAATCAGTGAGAGGAAATTCTCAAAATCTGTTTTATTTTGCACTCGTGTTCCTCTGATATCAGTCTGCCCACTTTTCCCAAGTGCAATATCTATCCAGTATTTTTAAATTTAGGGTTATTATTCTGACACCTCTTGAGTTACATCTAAGAGTAAATATGCACAAATTTCTATTCTGAAATCCTTTCTTTTTTCCCTTCCAGTTTGCTGCTTCCTCCTCTCTCTTCCCTCAGACGGCACAATTGGGACCTAATTCAGAAAACATCTTCAGTGTCTCTGACTCATGGATCTCAGTGAAGCAGCTGTTTAAATTGCCCACATGGTTCCTGAATAGATGCCAGATAAAATGCCTGTTTAAGTCTTTTTAAGTCAGGGTGTTCCAGTTAACAGAGGCACCCTGCAAAGCCTTAACAAGGCAGCCTGTGGGAGTAGGGACCACTCACCTCTGTTACAGTGCTAAGAGCACTGGGTTTCTAATCCTGATCTGCTTTCATGTTGCTTAAACAGCGACCTCTCAGTGCCTGGTGAACCAGAGCAGTTTTGGTGCATCCAGCACCATTTACAGCCCCAATTCAGCTTGTTTCGATATCCACAAGTTGCATGCGAATAGGTTTGTTCCCGTTCCCCTGCCGCATTCTTGTCCCTTCTGTCACCGAATGCTGTTGCGGTGGATGACAAACAGCTCCCCACATTAAAGGCAAGCTAAAGGTCACACTGCTGCTTGGTTCTGAAAGCACAGCTACTCCATCTCATCTGCTGTGAGGGAAGGCACAGCGCTCTTCTCAAGGACTCTAAGCTGACTCTGAATTATTTAGATGCAGAGGGTAAGACACGGGGGCATCATCTTGCAAACAGCCAGGGCAGCAGATCCATCCCCTAAACCTGGAACCCAGCTGCCCTGGTGCCAGCACAGTGACTCACAGGCACCAGTGCCAGGCCTGGGCATGGCAGAGATGTCTTTTAAATTTTAGGAATTACTTCAGGAGGAAGGTATGGAGGGAGCTCAAAATTCAGAAACATCTACTTTGATGTTGCATGCTTTTCCCCTGTCATTCAAACACATGTTTTTTTGTTTAAGGATGATTAATATATTTTTAATGTTTTTCCTAACTGAAGGGAAACCTGTGCTATATATTAACTGAGTCTAGAAAAATACCCCGAAAGCTGAGCTGGCATAAGTGGGTAGCCTGTATGTGATGTTTATTATGATTTTTCCTTAAGATCCTTGTCTTCTCATTTTTCACTGTTTCTTTTTGCATTTGTCACTGCCCTGTTTGAGACATCTTGTCTTCACTCCCACATTACTCCAAGTCCCAAGAAAAAGCTAACCCAAAACACCCTCTGAGAAAGCTTTGGCAAATAGAAGAACGAGCCAAGCTCCAGGCAGAGCTTTGCAGAACTTACATAGCAGTAACTTACTGCCACTGCAGCTTGACTGGCCAAAATATCTGGGTTTTCTGATGCAGGTTTCGGAGTGTTTCTCAGGTGTCTGGGCCAGGGAACAATCTGGACTGTTCACACCTGGCTGTGGCAGACCCAAAGCTGCAGCTCTGGCAGGGGAAGAGGAGGTTTCCCCCAGCAGCCCCAGGCCAGGGCTCATCTCCCCCTGGCTGTCAGAGCCCCTGTCCCAGGTGAGCACTGGCCTCCCCTCCCCCTGTGCATGGACAGGCTGTGTCAGGGTCTAACCCTGAGTGCAGGCAGGCACAACAAGTCCCACAGAAGGCAGGCGGGTTATTCGGTCTCTCAGGATAACATTTTGCATTTTCAGATGAAGGTGATGCTTGGCACAAGAAAAAAGCCCAGCAGAAATTTGTCAGCAAGTATGCAAAGTAAATAATTCTGGAGCTGGAGTCACTTGTTAAGCACTGCAAGTGGGAGAGGTACCAGGTTTAGCAGCAATAGCTAAATCTGAGCTCAGGCTTACAGGTCAGAGGAAACAGCTGCTTAAATGTCCAGAAAAAAGGACTGCTCCACTGGCATATGGCACAAGCTGTAGCATTTATCAAATAAATAAACAGTACTCCATGAGGTCATCACATCCACTCATTTCTATTCCTATCCTTTTCACCTTGCAGATAAGACAAAAACCCTCATTATATTTTACTTTCCTAGGTTTTACGGCTCTGACATATACTCAGAATTATTACCTTTGCTGCTGTTAACTACCTGCCAGCACTCTTATTAAAGTTCATTTAGGAATAATCTATTACCAGAAAGGCAAGGTCCAAGTTTCAAGGATGGATTATTTAAATCACAGCATGCCATTCTGCAGCAACAGGAAGACAGGCAGTTCCCCCCACCAGCACCTTTCAGAGCTGCTCAGTGGGGGAAGAGGAAGCCCTTGGGAAGGTGGATTGAATTTCCAGATGGAAAACTAATGGCAGAAAACTCAGGTCACCACAGCTCTGGACAAGTGCAAAAAAGCAATATTTCACTCTAGTATGAAGAACTCCATAAAAAGAATATACATTCTGCACTCTCCCTTAAAAACCATCCAGATAAATGGAATATTTAAGAAAACATATGCCATGCAATTTTATTTGCATACGGAGCATTTTTATTTGCATTTATAAAATAGGAATAAAAGTCAAGATACAAACATAGGCAGAATACAAATTACAAGGCTGCTCTAAACTACAGTAATAATGCAGATATCCATTTTTCTTTTCTTTTATTTAAAAAACCCATAAATCTAGAAACTTAAATGTATGCTTGAATAAAAATTTAATAAATATTATCATTTGTGTTACTATTCAAGTATCTTTGATGGTTTACTTAAAATATTACTCATCTATATTATGTTTTAAAATGCACTTAAGTGTAATTTTTTCAGGAGAAAAACAAAAAAAAAATCTAATGGAATAAGAGGAAAAAAAAAATAAATTCATGTTGACTGACACACAAAAGGTAGGCTTTTTTTAATGTTATATTCATTACCTTACAAAATGTTTTACAGGAAGTATAGTAAATCCACCACAGATGTGATAAAGATTAAAACCTCTTTTAAAGCAAGTCTGTCCATTTATATAACCCAAAAAGTATGTGCAACATTTCTCAGCAATTTTCCAAATAAATAGCTGATGAAAAAAAACTCAATATTACACTGAAGCATTTCATAAATTCTATGTAAATACAGTCCTGTAAATCAGGATGAAAATCACAAAAGCCCTATTTTTCCCTTCATCTCCTAGAGATATTAAAAAGCACTTAAAAGGTGATTTGGAATGGCAGCTCATTTGCTCCAGAACTGGGCTACCACCATGACACACAAACCCACTCACAGTGCAACACACTGCAAAGAAAATATAAGCACTTCATTTCCCTTGGAGCACTAGTTAAATTTAGAAAAATTATTTTGAAATACAAGTATCTAAATTAAGAGTACATTATTTGATACACTTAAGGGAGGAAACGTTATGGGTTTTATCCATATTCCATTTTGGTTTTTTAATAGATCATCTTTAGATGAACCAGGATTAAATATTTGCATTCAGCACACCTGTAAATGCTCCAGCTGGGTCCTGTCAACCCAAACACAAGTGGCTAGCAAAATTCTGATTACTAAATGCATATTAAATCAGCATTAACATTTTTCCCTAAAGATTTATATAACAGTGCAGTGGAGTTAAATAAGGCTTCAAAAATAAAGAATCAAACCAGCCACTTCATCCTGGTAATGTTGTATTTCATTCTCCTCCTATGAATGTCCCCACTCTTCATCCCTTTTTTTTTTTTTCTCCCCCTTTAATTTTCCCCCCCTTTTTTTTTTTTTTTTTTTTTTTTTTTTTTTTTTTTTTTTTTTTATCCTCAACTGAGCTGATTCCCATCACTAACAGAAAGAATTTGCTCAGGAAAAGGACCTATGATTGGGTGGAAGCTTTTCCTGGGGACGCAACATTTAAAATCAGATTTTTAATCTGAAGAAAAATCTCTCTCCCAACAAAAGCAATAAAAAAGAGAACACGTGTGCAGATTGGGGCCTATAAAAGAGCCATATATAACATTACATTTTTGCTTGTCTTCTTATGTTAGCTTGGAAAGAATTAAATTTGCTACTCATGACTACTGCTGACATTCCAAGTTCATGCCAAGCAATGTATCTACTACCACACGCTGCCATCTTTTATATAACATTACATGTGTGTGTTTATATGCATATCATATATGCATACACAGTCAAAGAAGAGCAGTGCCACAAATAATAAATCAAGTGAAAGTAATATGTAATCTCCACACCCCAAACTTGCTAATAAACACGTGCAATGTATAGACAAAACTTATGTTAGACTTTCACCATGAAGTAAATGCTGTTTCAGATCAAACTGAGAAAATTAACATGCTAGCCAAACTAACATGAAGTAGGCTAATTTGGCCAAAACATTCAATTTCTCACTTTCTTTCTGCAAAAAAAATATGACGGAAGAAATACAATTATGTAAATAAGGTAGGAATAAATAAAGTGTTAAAAAATATAAATCAGTTTCAATAAAAGAGGAACGCACAAGGGCATGAATTCTGCTTCTCAATCAGGCTAATTCTCTGCTGAGAAAAAGAGTGCACAGATCAGGGGATACCAAAAAGAGCACAGAACCCCAAATCCAGCATGGTGTCTTACAAGGGAAAAGTACCCTTCCTTTTCTTAAGATAAAGCAGTGCAGTAAGTTTCTCAACTTAAATGCTTAAATTTTTTTCCCCATGGATACATAATTTGATCCATTATATTGTACATTTCCTTCAAATTCCAGTACTTGAATTAAGTCAATTGTAATTAGCTATTTCTCCACAGGAGCTTGAGGAGACACCAGATCTTTCGCTCATCTACGACGGTGCTACTTTCTAAAAGCATTAACCAAGAACCAAGCATGCTTCCAAAGCACTCTTTGATGTCCCATGTCCCCAAAAAAACAGGGCACTGCCCTAAGCCGTGGCAAGGACTCAGACAGAGCCCAGGCCCTGGCAGGTGTTTGCATTCTCTGCTGCTCAGGAAGTGAGATGTGGTCAGTGCTGAGCTTGAACCAGGATTTACCTCTCATTTCTGCACCAGGGCTTGAGAGGACTCTGTATGCAGATGCTCAGGGTCCTGCTGTGCTGGTACCAGATGTCCTCTTACAACACTCGGGGAGCCCTGTCTTTGCTTTGCTCCACAAAGCACATCTACTTCTGTAAAGGGGTTCTCACCTGCTGAAACCACCTCCCAAGAGTCACTGAGAGGGACACTTGGTATAGTTTAGAGCAGCTAAGCCAAGCCCCAAAGCAGTACCGAGCAGAGAGTGCCCTTTTACACCATTTGTGCACCCATGTATTGACTGGGCTCTCCCAAGTCTGGCACAGCTCAGCTGAGCCTGGAGCCCAGCAAGAGCCACAGGCACTTGTAGGGCTCACATCATAGAAACCAGCAGAAAGGCCAGTGTGCTCCTCATGTCACAAATGTCTCTGGCCAACATCAAATGTTTATGTAGTCCAAGATCCCATCAATTCTACAAATTAATGTAAAGTTCACCATAAAAGAGAAAAATCAAAACTCTTGGGTCAATACATGAAATTCCACAGAGTGCACCCTCAGGATTTCCTCTAATGAGACAGAGCAAAGTGCCCATAAAATGTGGACAGCTGGTAATAACATCATGGCAAAGAAGCCTCTATGGATTGCTTAGAAGATCAAGTACATTTCAATTTAAAAATGCTTAAGCAAACTACATAAACTGAGTGCAAATCATATTTCATTCTAAATAAGAAAAACTACTTACAGGGATACTGGAATACACCATTATAGAATTTATTTGCATAAGAAAGATACATTCTAAATTTTTTAATATGCAGTGTTAACAGTATATATTTAGATATACCTTTATAATTTCTCATCCTGCTCATTTAAGCATTTCCTAAATCAGCAGAACAAGAGGCCTCGATGCCAGCAGTCCTGAGGAAACGCAGCTCCCTCTTCCTCCTGTGAGAGCTGTGCAAATCTCAGCACTCCCCACAAGATGCCCATGGAGCAGGGATGCTCCCTGGCCTGCTGGGAGCTGGTGGATCTCATTCTGGCACAGCTGTCCCTGATGCACACACACCATTTGCTTCTTCCTGTGAAGGTCTCAGAATCTCACCTGATTTAAATTTAAGCTGGAAAATTACAACACTGCTCAGAAACAGCTAAAAACATCAGTGTGGTAGCAGCTGGTACCTCAATCCAAACCCCTGCACTGTACCAGTAGCACTAGGAGCAAAGGTGACTCAATCCCAGCTGGAACCAGGACAATCCCTGCCCCTCCAGAGCCAGCTCCTTCCCTGCACTGTCTGCCAGTAATGGGTACCAGAGCAGGAGGACATGTGTGGGAGCTACAGCAAGCAGCTATGGAGTAATCTTCTTGTAAGAAAAAATGCTTCTGAACTCTCAGCCTAGGATCTGAATGTCTTCACTTGCATGTGTTCTGAGCTTTTAAGAACATTTGGCTATATTTTAATGTATGTAATAATTTAATTGTAATAGCTGTCCATGGGGTGTTTTTTAATATAAAGAAGGCTCAGACAAGGTCTAGTTGTTTGGGGGATTTAGTAAACAATTTCCTGGAAATTGTTATTTGAAAACTGACTGAGTTACTGAGTGTGCAGGTGACTGTCACCTGCAGGGTTGTGAAAGAATCGCCAAATCACTTATGAAACTTTAAAAAAAGAAGAGACTGCCTCTCCTCAGTTTCAAGCTGATGAATGACATATGTGCTTGTGCCCTTAAACAAATAAACAAAACGAAAACAAAATGAAAAAAAAGGTTTCCTGATTAAATAATGAGCTATTGCCTGGAACAGCAAAAACACATAAACAAATACACTGACTGTGAGAGCTAAAATGAGGAAAGAAAACTCTTTCAGTAAAGAGCAGAATCCTCTCCAGAGCACGAGCTGTGAGCAGTGAGCCCAGCCCACGTCATCAGTATGGTTGGCACCAGCTACTACTGAGGCCATTAGTTACTAAAATGTGCTGACTTTTTTTTAGCACTGACCCAAGTTCCTTCCATCTCCGGGAGTGCATTCCTCTTTTTTTTTTTTTTTTNGGATTTTTTTAAGTAGGAACACAAAGAGTTGGAACAGGTTGATACGGTGATAGCATCACGTTTTGATCTCTTGCTTCAAACAAAAGATGCACACCCAGCTATCAAAATAAAGTGAACTTTGTTTAACACTACTTGCCTGACTTTCCCTTGCCTTTTACCCTGCGTAGTTGTACAGACCTGAGCCAACAGGATATAAAATGTTACCCAACCAGAACTGTCCACAATGCTGACATTTGATACCATATTGCCTCTGCTTGTTTCTGAAGTCATTTTAGAAATGTCCTTAGTCTAGTTTGTAATATTTAAGTCATTTTAAGAAGGATAACAGACTCCTGCCTAACTCACACTGTCAGACTAGGAAAGTCATTTTTCTAGGAGGGCTTCCCTTCCTCCCTGTCAAAGGACAGCAGGCTATGGCAGGTCCCAAAGCAGGGGACTGGTTGGCAGAAATGCTATGTGCGACAAGGAAACCCTTCTCTGTTAAGCAAGAGCAGCTGCAGCTGCTACAGAGGTATCATCATTATGTGCAGTATTCTTTTTAAAGGCTTATTTATGACATCTATGTGCAACTAGGAGCTTCCACACCATCTGTATTTTGTACATTGCCCAACCAGAAGTATGTCAATGTATATATATTATTCATAGGGATTCCAAACTTTTAGATATCTCAATCCGGGAAAACAAACAACATTCCCCCTGCTCCCTCCAAGCTTCCCATTTCCTATTCCTGCAAGGCAATAAAAATACTTGCAAAAGTTTTTGGACACTCTCCTATCTTTTCTCCTGTTTGAGGAGAAAAAAATAAATGTTCCTCAGATTCCTTATAACAGAGAGAGGTTTAAAATAGTTTCTAGAAGATTTTATAGCATCTTAAAATATTCTCTTTTATCTTTTATATTTTTCTTACAATGTCTGTAGATTATGGGCTGAGTTTAAAAAACCCTTGGGTGCTACTTTTGGAGTTGAGAGTATGCATATGGTGCACACATTTCCAACTAAGTGATGACTTCCATGAGACGTAGTACTACATGTGGGTGGGATGCTGGCAAGTAACAGATTTTAATGTACAATTCAAATAAGGGCATGAAAATCCAAGTTCTGCAATAAAAGAAACATGTCGAAATTCAATGGGAGAAACTTATTTATTCTGAGCCTTCAAAAGAGCTGAGAATTTTGGTTCTGTCCTGAGGCTGCACAACATGGCTACATGGAAAATCTGTCTCCAACCAAATCTGCCCAGGACTGCAGGCATCAGGCTGGTTTTGTGATGTCATCTAGAGTATTGTTTCACAGAAAATATGGAATTGATCGCATTTTGCTAAGTGAAGTGGAAACAAAGCAATTTCTCATGCTCACACATAATCACTTCAAAATTAGGGCTATGACATCTTTCTGCCCTCAGCAGGAACCTCTCTACCTGTCAGTGCCTCCTGCAGCCTCCAGTGAGGTGTGCTGATGCCGCTGTGCCAGGGCAGCATCCCTGGCCAGCAGGCTGGGGAGAGTGTGGCCTTTCGAGCTGGAGTAGCACCACTACCCAAATTCTTTGCCCAAGGCACTAGCATAATTAGGGATGGCTCTGATCTTTAGTGCTGGAGAAGCAGTTATATTGTTTAGCAATTTATCCAGTACAAGCAACATGCTCAGCTCTGTACAGTACATAGCTCACATTTATTTCCTTCCCCAAGGAAAGTATAGATTGACCACACCACGAAATGTTCTGAGACTGGGACATTGTGTCCCAAAAATCCTGTAACAGGCTCTGGTCTTTGTTGGGTAGACACTGTTACTGAATTGTGTTGTAGCTCTACGTTAATAAAATATTTTTAGGTCTTGAAGAGTGCTGACAGAATAGTACATAACAGATAACCACTAGATTCTTGAAAGCTTAGCATCAAGTTTGTACAGATCCAAGACAAAAGTCTTAAAGGAAATATTTATTATAAAGACAGTTCCTGAAGGAAGAAAAGTAGGGGTCTGTTTACTACAAAAATGGGAATATGTTTTCACAAACAGAGGGAGTGGGCAGTGACAGCACAAGGCATAGGAACATAAGTGGGAGAAGGATGAAGAATTTGGGGGATATGGTATCACAAAAGAGCAAGAGGTTATGTAAAACTAATGAGACATGCAGAGCCCTAAAACCACATGCTATTACCCAGGGATCAAATCCCACAAACATCCCATGCAATTTAAGAAAATCATTTTTTCTCATCACATCTAAGACATACAGTGTAGTAGGAAAATAGTGTCTCCTTTTTTTTTATGCTTGGCACACCATCAAAGTCTCCCATGAAGTCGAAGAAAAGCACCTCCACCCTAAACTCAGGCTTCTAAATGGGGAAAGAAAATATGTTCCCTTCACTGGCTATTTCTACCAAAGAAAGCAGAAACCAGGTGGGAGACACACAGAGCCATCAGCCCTTCCCATTCCACCTTAATTAAGATGGAATTCAGCCAGGACACTACTCTTGCAACAGTGCTATCAAATCCTGAGGTGATCCAGTCCAACCCCTACACAGAGATGACACTTTTGGAAGCCCACCACTTCCTCAAGCTCTCATTTGCCCCTGGCTCAGAAGGGCTGTGCCACCTCCCAGTAGCCCACCGGGCTTTGGTGGCTCCCAGCAAATGATGGAGGCCTGGCCTCGCCCTCGCCTGGGAGCTGGCGGCTCCCAGGCCAACAGGGAATGGCTGCAGACTTGAAAGACACGCTGCTTAAAAGGCTCTCTCATGTTTCAGCTGACCATGTGTTTTCTCTTAGTACCCTGTGAGTTCAAATACCTCTGTATAACAGAAGTCAGACTGAAAAGGCATTGTGCATAAAATAATTCTTATCCGCGTTGGTACGAGCCTTTGTGCTCTTTAAAAGCATATACAAGTAGGCAGGGTCCCATTTGCACTGCTCGGTCCGTAGATTGTATCTTGTTCAAATTCAGCGATAAAAAAAAAAAGGTTGTAAAGGTTTTCTTTTAAACCTGATCTGTAGCAGCACAGAAATATTTAACAACATCCACATCATTCATAGGTAACTATCTTTTGAGAAAGACCAGATTTCTCTCTCTTCCCGTGAAACTCTGCCAACTCGAGTGCATTTGCCAACAGCAAGATCAGGCTCAAGGGAATGACAGAATTTGCAACAGCATCCTACCAGGTCCTAAAGCCAATCCCAATCCACAGCTGTTTAAAAAAAAAAAAAAAAAAAAAAAAAAGAAGTAGTATTTCAGTAGTCTTGAAGAATGCAAACATACCAGTGGCAAGAAATCAGAAATATTCCAACAAGGTGTGTGGTGAACACACCCCAATTCAGAAAAAGTATTTTTTATCTCTGATTTGGGTTACTTATTTAATGGTACTGGTTTTGCAGTTTATCCAATGTGTACAGATTGCCAATAAATGAATAATCACTGAAGTAAAGCTTCCACACAGAGTGAGTCGTCACTGTAGCAAAATAAGTTGGTATTGGTTCAACACAGAAACTGGGACTTCTTGTAGACAACATCTTAAGAAAGAATTCTATTTAAATTGAGAGGCTCATATGTTACTATGTTTTCTACAGTTAGTCATTGTCCACAAGAAAAAAACTTCTGCAGCACTCCTCAAAGTCTCTGCATTTACGCAGCAAACTCTGGCATTTTCTCACAGACATAATTTAGGACAGTGTGGTGGACTCTGCATAGTTGATCTCATCATTTACTTGCCACACTAAACCAGTTGCTAACTCATTGGCATGGGAGTCAGGGAGCAGCTGAGAGGTGTCTTCACTGATGCTTCTAGGTACTAACACATGGAAAATTGTAGTCTTCTGGTGGAGGCCTTCCATCCCTACAGATACATAGTCTAAAATGAACAGCAGACACACAGACACACACACTTTCCCCCAGGCACCCTCAATCCAGGGTGGTGCAGCCGGTTTGCTTTCAAGACTCAGGAGCCTTTTGGAGCACAGCCCCACTGTATAGCCCTGTCCTTGCTCTACATGCTCCCTCTTGCAGTCCTAGCATGTCTTTGGCACTGCAGAAACAATTAGCTACAAGACAGTTATTAATGGGTACCTT
Source organism: Regulus satrapa (assembly GCA_013396955.1). Taxonomy (NCBI): domain Eukaryota; kingdom Metazoa; phylum Chordata; class Aves; order Passeriformes; family Regulidae; genus Regulus; species Regulus satrapa. Next base: position 868,815 of record VWZN01016109.1, read on the forward strand.
TAATACTCTCACTCAACCTTCTGTGTGTTTCTTTCCCTTACACTCCACTTTATACCATCCATCCTCTCCACTCACACAGAAACCTGAGACTGGCAGCCTTTAAGAAGCATGTTAGCTCGAAGAGTTAGAGGTATATTCCAGATCTCATGTATTAAATTCCCTCAGCCTTCTGACCTCTTCTATTCCCAGGGAAAACACAGGCTGCATCACCGGGCAGGACTTCAAAACAATTAGGGACAGGGATCAGACACCACCGCACCAGTGTCTAATTTCTTTCCTCAAAGAAAGAAAACCTACAAGACATGCTTCACTTCTCCTTCACAGCTTTTCTGGAGCACAACACGTTCTGTGTTGCTATGGGTTATGAGCACGAGTTAGGGAAATTAAATAAGTACCTAATCCAAGCACCACTCAGTTAATTAATGCCGTGCAGTTAACAGGGCTATAACTGCATGTGTTTCATGAGAATTAACAAGATTTGTTTGCATTAGCATGGTCTTACATCTCCCAGGTGACAGCAGGAACCATGAAATGGGGATTTATGCTGTGCCCTGGCCACTGCCAGCAGTGCCCAGAGGAGCTGGGGGCTCTGGTCTTCACCCATCAGCTCCAGGACCCGTGCAGGAAGGGCACAGCTTGCACCCGCTGCTGGAGCCGCGTGCACCTCGTGGGGGAACTGCTGATGGCTTGGCACAGACAGAGGGGAGATGACCCCCTGGCCTCCTAATTAAATGGACTAGAACTGAACTTGCAACGAAAATAAACACAGCAAGTACACAAATCAGCAACACTTGCGTGACTCCATGAAGACAAAAATCAAATTACTTCAAGATGATCTTTACAATTACGTTAGCAAGTTCAACGGAGCATCGAAGTTGACAGCTGTAGCTTTGTGTGGTGAGGAGCCGCAGAAGGCGGTGACAGAGCTTCTCTGCAGCAGGGCTGGGCTGAGCCCCTCTTCCCCTCCCATTCTTCAGCCATTACTCACACGAGTGCCATGAAGATTTTCACTGCACAGTATTGGGAAGAAAGATAGAAGTGAGGTTCTGCTTTGTGTCTGGCACTGGTTAGGCAAGGCTTCTGCTACTTTCAGTTCATGATTCCCTCCAGTTGTCCCTCTTCCATTGTTCTTCTCCCAGCTTTACAAACTCCTCCAAATACAAGCTTTATAGCCTTGACTTCTCACTTGATGTGGACTACACAAGGATTAGCCAAACAACACAGGCCGTATTACGGGGCAGATTTCTGTAGATCTAAGATGAGGTCCACATATTACTCTACTTTGATCATTTGCAAATATCTGTAGCAGAACACAGTGATCCTCCACTAAAAAAAAAAAAAAGCCACGCAAATGGAGCCAGTTCCATTTGTTTTCCATATATGGAAAGAACTCTCTCTAAACAAATTTAATTCTTGACTCCAAGTGGAATTGAAGATGCTTTTCAGATAAGAAGTGGTAAAATAAAATCGCAAAAGATCACAGAAGATGATGTTGTTATTCCCTTCCTGCAGCATTCATCTAATTTTATGTTTCACATTGGGGCAGTTTGGCCTTCTCCAAGACCAGAAAGACAGCAGACAAACAGCAGTTGAGCGGTGGTTAGACTGCACTCATGTAACCCAGCAATCATAACTCAAGGAAGAAAATGATTTCCTGTCAGAAATATAGACTGAAACTGCCAAGAAAATCTCTCCAAAGCTACAAACTTATCACTATTCACCCATTAGACTTGTGATGAAGAGCAAAATCAAAATTGCACCACTCAGTAAACCATGGATGGAATACCACGCAGAGAGAAAGAAAAGATGACATAGCCATGAAGTCAGCTTGAGTTCTAGTAAATACTTTGTTCTGAAATCACATTTCTAAAAGAAACCAGAGAAGTAGGTAAAAATATAGTTGCATTTACAGCCTACCCACTGTGACATTTTTTCCAGACAACTGGCAAGATTTCACTTCAGCTACAAAGCCATGTCTTAACAATCTTGTGGATTCACTCATCTCTCCAGCCTTGGTGCCAGAACATTCATGTGTGATGAGGGCTTGGGTTGGCTTTAGGACATGGGGCACATGGTGGGCAACCCAGGGAACACAACCTGGAACCAGGGCCCACCCAAGGGCTCAAACCTCCCCAGCTGCACTCCAGCTTTCATCAGGTTTATACCACGATTCACTTTTTTTCAAAATGAAATAACCAAGAAAAGAAAGTTTGAGAGGTGATGTCCCCTGGGCTTTTTCAGAAGGATTTGTCCAATGACAGCAAATTTCTCTCCCTGGGAAAGTGTTCTGCTCCTTTGGTATCAACAGTGGGAAAAGGGAAAAAAGCCAGCACAGTGTGATTTCCTGATTAAGCTACTCATAACCTGTAACCTTCTTGGGCTATTCTATACTATTTTGTTCTATTGTGTTTTTTTTTCTTTTGCAGTTTAATCTGCTGAGCCCAAAGATCCAATTTTTAACTGGATGGCTGGTTCATAGCCACATTATCAAAGATTTTCAGATGTGAAACCCTTGTCCATTTCTTCACACTGGCATCCATAGCAGATAAAGCATCATTATTAATGCATTATCCAACGTATTATTTCAATGTCCCAGAGAAAACAGACTGGAAATGCAATTATCTATTGCCACAAGTCACTTTGTTACAGCATGAAAGTAAAGCACAAAGCAGATTGATTTTTTTTTTCATAGAACTTCAACAAAACTTATCAAGAAATGAGAAACACAGTAAGAGCTGAATCTAACTATAAATTCTGACATATATCCACTTATAATGATTAATGACTAAGAAAAAGAAAAGAGAGGCTGCATGCACAAATGCCAGCCTGAACTGACATTAAGACATACAACTATTTTAAATATTTTCCCTTCTAATTACCTGTATCTTATACTGCAAAATATTCCCCATACAAAACCCGATTGGCTCTCCTGCCTCTCTCAAAAGCAGCAGGCAGTCAAATAAGCTCTGAAAAGGCAATTCAAATGCCACAAAGTAAAGAAGCACTGCTGTTTCTTCCATAGAAAATCCAAATAAAGCTCATTTACTTCTCTTGGGAGTGTAAGACAAAGGTATTAACACCAGTTTTTCTATAGCAATATATGAACAGAGACTGAGTGCCCCAACCTGCAGTCACTACTGCAGCCTCCATCATATTTCCTCATATTTCAGTGAGAGCTGAAGGAAAGGGCTGTGGCCACACTAACTCAGTTTGTTCACAATTTCAAGAGTGATCTCCAAAAGACATTAAAAAGGCAGAGCTCAAGAGTGCACTAGTAAATAGCAGTTAGGCTGTGCCACTTTGTTCACTACTTTCCAAGGACCAAACTTATTTTCCTGGGCAGAATGGCTGATTTTAAGACAGCTTTACAGCTAAGGTATGGCATTTCCCATCCCACAGGACCAAGAGAGCAGCTCACACAGACCAAAGCCACTGAGCACACAGTTTCAGGGGCTGGCTTGGGTGTTTTTGAGGCATGAGAGGCAGAGTATGGGTCACACCATGGATCCCAGCAAGGCCACATAAAGGTGTAAAGCAGGTGCCTGGTGACAGAAAACCAACCCCATCCCTTAATGCTGCTGAAACAAAAAGTTTAATGGTATGTTTTGGGATATCAAGGTGCCCTCTCTGCTGTCCATGACCACATAAGATGGAAATAGTATCATTTGTCACTGGTTCCATGCCACGTAGCACATCTGGAATCAGGGTGTTGGCGGTGTTTGTGTTATGCTCTCAGCAGGAGACGATTTGCTGGTAGAGATCATGTCAGCACTGCTGAGATGAAAACATCCAAAATAGTGTCCATGACTGGCAACTTTTATTTTGCAACATATGTCAAACTCCTGCCTGTGACGTGGCACAACTAGCTATTGTATGATGTAAGGGCTACAGCACATATTTTAACATACAATGCAATTGTCTGGGAGAAGTTAATGTGACTCCCCACTGCGAGACACATTTCATGACAAACAAGTCCTGAAAAGTGCTCTTGCTCACTTAAAACTGAGCTGAAAGGGCTTCTCACAAGGCGGGATGCACTGGGCAGAAATTTCCAGAAGAGAACTGTATATGGAAAACCTTTAAGCGGACACCAATATTAACCAAGCTGGATGCAGAATTACTAGCACAGGTTGGGCCTCCTCAGAGTAATTAAGCAATTCCCTTAGAAATGCCTGTGTATGTTCAGAGCCTGCTCTTAAAGCAGATTAGCCATGTTGTCATCTTATGTGAATACTAGTCTTTGCATGGGAAAATGAATTAAGACCACATCAGAATGACTCCAGTGAAGGGTTCTCAACAGCACTCATTACCTCAGGGATGCTGTTGCACCAGCAAAAGAAACCAGCAAAATGCAGACTGGTTTCCCAAGGCTGTTTTACTGCAAAGCAAAAACACAGTTTATGAAATCGAAACACACCAAGAAAATACTTCCATCAGGCCCAGCGTGGTGATAGAGTTCCTCAAGGAAAGAAAGTCATTCTTCATCCCTTCCCACATAGAGCATAGGAAAAAAATCACATGTGAAGTGAGTCATCTTCCCATTCAGACATGAATTCAGTTTCTCCTTGCTGGAAGGATGAGCTAAACCCTTACCTTCTCCAGACTTTCTCAACAGGGGACCGAGGCACAGGGTAGAGAGGAGCTCAGCGACAGAGGTGAAAAGAGGAAGGAAAAACATACACAAACACACAGACAAGCGATAATTCTGGAGCTTTCCGCCAGGAAGCCCTGTGCCACTGCACAGCAACAAAAATAACCCAGGGGTTCCCTCTCTGCTCCGGCTCCCTGTGTGGAGCCACTTTAAAGCTTTTAGAACATTTTCAGAGTTTGAGAGAAATGTTTTTTGTTTAACTTCTGCTACTTCAGAAATGCCTGGGGCCTGAAGAAACATATTTTTGGATTGCTCCTAAAGAACAGGCTGAACTTTGAAGTTTGGGGAATTTTTTTCAGATCAAATGTTAAATTAATAAACACCAACATGACAAATCCGTCTGAGAAGTGAGGGGAAAAAAGATGAACAATCACTAAAAAAATCTTCTTGGATTAATTATTTGTGGCATATTGTTACTTACTCTAATATGTTGATGGGTCTGGCAATTCAAGTCCTGTAAGCCACACTGCATATGTGTTTTTGTATCCTAACTAAGCACTTTTGATATTATTGCCTATTTTTCCCTACAATATAAAAGGCATATCATCACCAGCACCAGCTTGGAAAAGAATGGGATCATCACTAATTTACTTACGGATGGTTTAAGAAATGCACACAACAATTCAAAGCAGCTAGAATCTGAAAGACTTCATACACAGCTTATTTATAGCAGAAATTTCATCAATGCCACTGAATTTACCTTGCACTTTCTTGTTGATTGAGGTGTCCCACGTGACTTATTTTCCTTTCACTGTATTGCAAGAAACATGTGCATAAGGAACCCTTGAGTCCCTGGGAAGCCATGGGTCAGTCGGCTGCAAGCCACACACCAACTATTAATTACAGCTATGTGGTCAGAGCCCTCTGCTAACACTGCAAATAGGAACAGGGTTGTGCCAGGATTGCCACATCCACATTTTTGTAGTCTTTCTTCAATTTTCCTCACCCTATTTTCAGATGGAAAGCTCAGATGATTCATTTCTAATAGGTACCCTAATAAATAATTAAAAAGTGATCATGTAAAATAACCTCCCTCTATAAACACTGGTAAACAACAGTTTGCTCACTGCTGCAGTTCCTTACCATCCCAGGCAACTGTAGAGGGGGAACTATTCAAGATTCTTTCCTGTAGATTTTAGGGACACTCTTTTCAGGAATCTGAGGACTGTGATGCACCAGCAGTCCTAAAGTGTGCCTACAGGGACCATTGGAGCAAGCTTGCTTCTCCCAAGATTGCTTATTTATTTAAAAAAAACCAAAACAACTGACCCTCTCAGCTCCTAGTCTGGTCTCATTAACACAAGCCAGATTAATTGCACCAGGATATTCCTACCATGGCATGGAGCTGTGAGAGGAGAGCTCCCGCTGATTTTCTCCCTGTGGACTCCTAGAGCAGGATCACCTCTGAGGCAAACACGGCCCCGGTGGAGGGCCAGGTCCTGAGCTGCACTGATGGACAGGGTGCTTTGATTAACACCACAAGCTCCTGACCCAGAACATCAGCACCCCGAGGAGGATTCCAGCACACATCTGTTACCATTAAAGATCGCTGGTTGAGATCTACACCCTGAGAGGGCCAGGACTGAGGACTGCATAGTTCCTCTCTGAGGCTCAAACAGCACACAGATTTGAATGTTAGTGGAGCAACATTTAAGGAAATCGGCATCAGAATAAGGAATGAGGAATGTGAAGTTATTCATTTAGTGGTTTCTCTAATGCTTCTCCATTTAATATTTGCAAATTTAATATTTACACATGCGAGTCTTACAAAAATTATGTTACAAGGAACAGCTTCTGTACTTCTTATAATAAACAACCAACCAAAAATACATAGTATGTATAGCAGGGGGTTACAGCTGGGATCCTATATAACTTCTTAGAGTAACTTATCTAAGATCTAGTATCTATAAAAAGCCTCTCTGTTTGCTATTTACACAGGTGTCCTGGAGCATTATATAATCATGTAGCAGATCAACATAGCCTTAGGATCTCAAAGTATAATAAAAGTACATTAGGATCATGACGTAGAGGGAAAGAGTAGGCTACCATTTAACACTGGTCTTTTATTCCTTCCAGAAGTTCACCTGGGCACAGAGGATGGATGTCTTTAGTTCTTCATGAGAATAAGACAAAGATAACATATCTCTTTCTAATCTTGCTTGCTTAGATTTTTGAAATGTACAGTCAAGCTGGCTCCTCACACAAATTTTTAAATTTTGCCACTCTCATTTATTCTATGTGGCTCCACTAAACTTGGCAACAGATCTCCTACAGTAAGGTCCACAAGCCAAGGGTCTGGCAAGATCTCTAGTTTCAAGAGTCAGACTTTTAAAAAAGTACAGCCATAGTAACTTAAAGAATTCAAAATATACATCACGAAGGAGGACAAGAAGACATGAGAGATAACAGAGCCTGCACAAGGAAAAGATGTTTCCACGTATTCTCTAACCACAGGGAGGATCAGAAAATATATTACAAATTAAAGCAGATTGTATGATAAAAATGCCCTTCAGGAAAGGCATCTATCATCCCTTAAAAAAAAAAAAAAAAGTGTTGCATTATCCATAAAATCCCCCACAATGACTAATCTATCATTTCAGTTAGCCAAATCCTGAAGACAAGGTTGGAATCCTAACAAGGTAACAACAAAATCCACTAGAATTTAAGAAAAAGGGACACATTCAGTTCCTATTACTTCTGGCTTCATTAGAGCTTATTCTGCTTTTAATCTGCTATAATAAAGTTCTTACGTTTGAGCAAAGATCTTAGATTTTGACATGCTCATATAGAAATATATATTGCATGCAAATGGCATGACAAAGGCAACACATCAGACATTGTACTTACTATGAATTAATTATGTCCTCCATTCATGAAGTCCTACTGTCATTGTTTTCCAAAGTATCTGCTATGCAGGATCAACACTAGCTCTTCCCAAAAGACATCAGGAGGAATAAATTCCCACTTCCCATTCCCTAGACTGTGCACTGCTGCTGCTTATTCCAAGCCATTGCACCCTCGCCCAGTATTTTTATCAGTTATTCAGATTCCGATATATAAGAAGACTGTAGAAAAAAAATAAATCAAAACAACCCAATATATGTGTATATACAGATATATACAATTCAATGTAAATTGTTGCACTTTTACAAACATTTTAGAAAATCTTATCACCTGTTTGCAAGTACAAGCATGTCATCATGCTTACTGAGGATTGCCAGAGGTCATAAGCAACAAACATTCTGTATAATGCATATAACTACCAAGGAAGTGTGCCCAGAGTCCTGTCATTGGGTTTTGCCTACTTGTACATATATAAATCCACTGGCACTGTCACTTAAAATGGACATACTGTCCTTGACACTATAGCAATGCCTGCTTGACAGCTATAGCAATGCTAACTCGTAAAGCATTTGTTTGCTGAATCTTGCACTTCTATTTTTCTCCATAGAGGTTTTTTGGGTCTGTTTCTTAGGTGATGGCTTTACTCTTAGTTCTTTAAGTCCTCACCCTTGATTTACTTATGGGCCCTTTACCCAAAAATGTACTATGCAATATGGAAATATCAAGGGATTACTTTGATCCAGACAACATATATACAGAAACACACATATTCTCAATTTTATATGAACGACAATTAACACCAATGGAGTTAGTAACAAAGTCAATGAATTTGCACACCATAAATTGGTCTTTTCCCCATTTTCTTCAATTACTAGCTCACGTCTCAATGAGTAACAACTTTCTTTGTCGTGCTGTGAATCCTTTTGCCCGAAGAAAGCCACAAAACCACATCTGAACAGTATTTTATAGCATTAATGACCTCAGCCTCCCTGCCCCAGGTAATGGCCAGTTCGTTTGCTCCCGGACTGCCTTTCACTCCTCCAAGGCTGCTGACTCATGAAGCAAAGAGACACTTGAGAAGCCCATTTAGCACGAGCTCTTCTAAGAGATCAACGGTCATGGAAGGTAAACCCCAGCCCATACCTGAGAAAAGCTGTGCAAAGTTGCAATTTTCTGTGTGAAAGACAACAGGGAAAAAAACCTGTGAGAAGACAGGTTTGCTTGAGTAGGCAAAAGAAGAGGCAGAAAGCAGTGGCAGAAAGCAGAAGCCAGTGCTTTTAAGACTGACAAACTGCAACTGCTGCACTCTGCTAACAAATGCCTGGGAAAAGCAGGAGCAAACCTTGAGTGCTGGGTGGTTTCTGGAAGTGTTCCTTGCCACAGAACCTGTCACCGAAATCTGGGACTTATTGGAGGAATGGCACAGAAGGGACCTTATCCTTTACTCAGGCTATTCAATAAAATTACTTTAAAAAAAACAAACCAAAAATCCAAAACAAAAACAACCAAGAAAACATTAAAAAACACGGATGGTTGGTATGGAGCACTTTATGAAAACAGAACAAAACCAAAAAAAGAACTGTGAGCCATGCTATGAACTCTACACTAAAGTTAGCATTTTTAAAATTCCTCACACTGGATCTGGAATAAATCAGCAATGGGTCAAACCGGTTCAGAAAGTGTTTGAATAACTGCCCATGGAGTGGCCAGAGGTTCTCCGTCAGCAGAGTATTTTGACTGCTGCTGTTCAATTACCATTTGAGAAAGCAGGACTGCTGGGAAAGACAACACAAGGTAAACCAACACTGGCTACAAAAGCAATCAGTGCACCGATATCCACACTGCACAACCCCCAGAGATGTTCCCAAAAGCAGCTTCACCCCACGCTGCTCCGCGCCAGCAGTGCTCCACACAGCCAAAGGTACGGGGCTGTCAACAGATCAGGAGAGCCCGAAAAATCTCATTTTATCTCTATAATAGAAACTGTAATTGACAAATCATTATTTTACATTTATAAAAATATATGATGAGGACCATACCACATGCATTCTAGACTTTCTGTCTGCACTGGAAATCAACTGGGAAATTAGGAGGTATGGCGTAGAAACATCACTACCAATATACCGTATTACTGCTTTTGCAGCTGCAGTCCCAGAATTTGTTTCACAATAATTCAGTTACCCATGTTTAAACAACCAGCCAGCAAAAGAAAGGCTGATATATTTCATATGCATTCTCTTTGAGCAGGGGGGCCTTCACGTCTGGTCGAAAAATGTCAGGCTCATATGACACCACCAGAGTCAGGAGAGATGCCTAACCATAACTAAAAGCAGAATTTGGCCAACACAATTGGAAAATACCAGCAGAGTATATACAAATGCACACACGCAATCTCATATAAGAGCAGAGCATGACACAGAATGGATTTTTTAATCACACCTTTAAAGAAAACAATATTTCATGTACAAACCTCTCACTGCGCTCCTACATGGAACCACTGTCCCACTGCAACATAAACAGACATACCAGAGTCTGGAGTAGGGAAGAAAGAGTTTTCTTTTTTTCTTTTTTTCCCCCCATTGAGGATTTTAAACACAATTTGAAAAGCAAAAGAACAGATCTGGCCTGCCTTCCAAACTGACTTCAATAATAGATAAACAGTTCTAAGACTACCGCAGTCAGCAAGTACATACATAAGCTTTACATTAATACACTTACCTATATTTTTTAAGAGAGCCTAATTTTTTTTCTTGCTGTTCTCAGTTTCCTCTAGCATGTAGTCCAGTAGAAAAAAAAAAAAAAAGACATTTTTCCCAATTCACCAAAACGGCACTTTTACAAGGAATATCCTAATGGTTTAGATATTATTCCTCAAGACTTCTTATCCAAAGGAAAGCAGCCTTTCTGTCAGCACCAGTATCCATTTCTACAACTTTTGCATCATCTTTCTGAGATCATTCTATCAAACAAATCCTTAAGAAAGGAAAAGATTTTAGCTTGCATCCTGCATGCAGTGCCTGACTTGAAGCTGCCATTCTCTTTCTCCTTCAAGTCTCTTATCTCTGGTGCACTTCTGGTAACACCTGAGGGCTTCAGTACTTTGCAAAAACAGAGTGAATCTCAGTATTGGCAAAGACAAAACCAAACACAAACATTTGAAGTTATTACTGAAAAACCAAGATTCTGAAACAGCCTTTTAAACAAAATTAAACAGATAAACTTTGGTGCAAATTAAAAACAACTCTCTTGTATCTGAGCCCATAATGACTATTTTGAATACAGATTATTTACTGCTGGCAATAAAGAAGTTTTTTGGTAACTTTTCTGTTATTGGGAAGAGCTTGAATACAATCCAGTCCAAAAAGAAAAAAATAAAAAAAATGCTGACTTTCCTAAATAGGGGCTGTGTTTTTGCAATAAAGAATACTGGTCAATATACAAGTGGAGGAAAACTGAACCAGATGTCAGTAATAGGACCACAGAACGTTGCATTTGCCCAGAATCGCTATTTTAAACACATGATGTTGGTCTACTGGTTTGTGGGATAATACATTCTTGGCAGCCAGAAGGAGTTTTGATATGTTAGAAGGTTATCCTTGAGAA
>VWZN01016109.1:896481-917887 GCA_013396955.1 Regulus satrapa
TATCCAAATGAGCCTTTCCATTAGGAATCCTCGCTGCCCGGGCTGCTGTTGATTCCTCGGGACGCCTGGTGAGGAATTTATAAATTAGGTGTAGCACCGGGTCTGGGGAGGGGGAAGGAATAAGGGGGCTGTTCGTTTCTTTAAGAAGACCAACCTTAGTTTTATGCCTAGTAAATAATATTTTATTGCCTTTGGTTTACTGTGGCATTTCAATTATCCCCTTTAGGAGTCTGCAAACTGCGTAGGTTAAAGGTCATTTCTCAAATCGCTAGAATTAGTAAAGAATAGCAGAAAACTGTAAAAGGGGGAGGAGCCGCGCAGTAAAACAAGAAAGATCGCCAGGAATAAACTAATAAAGAGCCCCAAGCTGTTTACCTCTCGCATTTGTATTCCTGAATGATGTTTATCATCGTGTAATTGCATAATGTCATCGGGCACAAGGAAACGCCAAGCCCGGGACGATCCGCGGGGGCAGGGCTGTGAGCGGCAGCTTGGCAATGGCCGAAGCCAACACCGGATCATTTTCTTTGCCGGGATTCCTGGTCCCGGCTTTTAAAAAGAGAACTGAAGAGGGAATTTATAAATCACGGGCAAATTTTCAAGCTATGGCGCATATAAGTGGAAATAAAGGGCAGAAATCCAAACATCCTGCAAGGCTTTAAGAATTTTAATTTCTCCTCACTATTTAAAACAGCTGGGTGAAGCTAGAGGGGGCAGGAGGGAGAAGTATTGACAATGTTACTGCCCGAGGTTTGCTTTTCCAGGTTTGTTAGTGATGGAGCTCTGAAGGTAACCAGACAGTTGGTCTGTCTGGCTTTACTGCCAACATTGAAGTGTTTTCTGGAGAAAAAAAAATAAATAATTCTCAGAGTAATGTCATAAGAAGTGTGACAATATCGTTGATTGCCCGAACAGCAGAACCTCAAAAGCAGCACTGCAGGATTTTAGAGATTTGGGTCTGCTAGAGCTCTGCAATTCTCTGTAGGGCAGAAATAAATTATTTCTGGTCTTTTCGATGTGTTTCTGCCGTTTTTCTGCAGGGGAATGCATTTTAACAAAGGAGCGGTCCCATAAAAACCTTGCACGCCTGTGTTCATTGGAACATGTGGTGCTGTGTGATTTATTTACATCCTTCCATCTTGGCCAATGGCAGGGTTTTCCTCATGAAGAACCCGTTTGGGAAACAGAACTTTCAAGGAAAGGAGGTGTTTTCCTATTTGTCTTTTTAGTTCGTTCTGGAATTTGAGTATATAATGTAGGAATTATCACACATTTCCCACTGAACCATTGTCAAGGCACAGCCCATGTGCATCTGGTTTGGTATTATTACAGTGAATCTGCTTTTTTAGGTGAGGGTCATACCATAATGCCCATTTGACAGAGCAAATATGTGACCATCACTTTGAACATATAACCTGCACTCTGCCCACCAGACCATCTGCTCCAGGGATGACTTTATTTTAAGCTCCTAGGGATTTAGATGTTACTGCCTTGAAATCACAGATGTACTTTCCTAAGGCCACTTTCTTTCCCAAAACATGCTGTTGCTTTTTTTCTACAGACCACCCTGTCATCCAAAAGACGGCTAAACTACAAAAGAAATGCCAAAGATGACAATTTTATGCCAAATCTTGCAATAAGTGTTATTTTTCTAATCCACATCCAGTAGAGGCAAGAAATAGCATGGGAAACTCTCTTTTTAGAATATAATTCTTTATTTCTAGCTTGCCTAAATTCTGAACAGACTTTGACAAGTTAAGAGACTAGAAGACAAAGAAAAAAGTATGGATGTTCATTCATGTATGGCCCTGTTCCTTTCCCATCTGTCAAATCCCAAATTCATGATGTTGAAAGACGCCAGCATATTTGGGAGCAGCAATAAACCACTAGAGAGGAAGAAATAAGAGTCTAGATTAGCATTCATCTTTACCAGATGAAGACATATTTTAGATGCAGTGAGATGCAAATAAGAGGCAGCAGGCAAGAGAGAAAAGTTTACAGGGTAATGAAGTGTAACAAATTCAGGTGAATACACCAATCTCCAAACCAGCAAAGCCTGTAGAAAAAAATTATATCACTTTACATCTAACTTGTTGATAACTATACCAGTCTATTATTACTAGTAATGAACTGCATAGCAAATAGTCCCCATTTGTCTGCATTATCAGCTGGAGAAGGACAGCTGTGGACTCATTTTTCATGTGTAAAACACAGGTAGGTTTTTTCCAGTTCCTTCTTTTGAGGTCTAGTAAACACCAGTGCCACTGTGGAAACCACAGCCCAGATGCGCTGGGTCACGGGGAAAATAAAGAGGTGAGAAAACAATTTACAAAAAACCAACCAAACAAAAAACAAACAAACCCCACCAAAGTAACTAAAAGCTATTGAACTAGGATGCCAGCTGGATGAACATCTATTGCAGCACGGGGCTCCACTGCCATGAACTCAGCTAGGTAGAAGATGGTCAAAAAATGCCCTCTCACAAGAGCAGAGTTTTAGTGTTTAGCTGTTTTAGTGCACAAAGTTGAGATTTGTATTCTGTAAGACTGGTGCCACGGGCAGCAGCTTGTGCCCTGCCCTGGCTCTGGCACACAGAGCTCAGTGGGCTGCAGGTGCTGATGGCCGTGAGGGTGTCTGAAAGTGTTCAAGGAGAACATGGGAAAGCTGTCTGGACCTCTGGAGTTAGAGAAACTATGGGAGGGTTCTGACATTTTTTAAAATTTGGTCTCTGGAACATTAAGGTAGTTGAAGGTAACTATCAAAGGGATAAATTTATCCCCCTAGAAGAATGTGCTGTTTTTCTCTCCTGTCCTGTCTCTCTCTGGGGCATGTGTCCCTCTCCTCACACCTTGTACCTTTGTCTCTGTGTGTGGGTCTTTATCTCGGTGATACCTCACCCGTCCACATCTCGGCCATCCCCCTGCTGCCACCATATGTCATTGGAATGTTTCAAGTAGTGAGTCTGGTTTACTTAAAGAATAGTGCTTTTAGAGGAATAATACTTTGCTTTGTTTCCATTAGGACCTTAAAAAAAACCGTTTATGGGAGGAAAAATAAACAATCCCACCACCACTCCTTAACAACAGAGTACTTACCCTCTCCTAATGCTACCAGTTCCTTCTTTCACTGAGGCCAAAGGCACCTCCCATAAACTCTGGAGGGCTCTTACATGTTTCTTCTGAGTGCCCTGAACATAACTCTCCCCAATACACACACACAAAGGCACACAGAGCCTTCATTCTCCAGAGATGACCAGGCAGGGAGTTTTGTCACACTGCCTACAGCCCAGCCAGGTGTCCTGGCTGCTCCTCAGAGAGCTGCACAATAGGTGGCTCATGGAAAGCCATGGCCACAGAGGGGGTCAGCATGGGAGTCAGTGGGACAGGGACAGCACAAGGCTCTTTTCCACTGCCTGTCTGCATCCCTCCCCTGGAGCAGCCAGTCCTGCTCTCTATGCAGGTCTCTGCCTCAGGGCTGTGCTTTGCTTCCCCAGTGCAGCTGCAAGGGGCCAGAGGAGCAGCCCAGCAGCAGCTGCAGAGGTGAGGGATCACAATGGGGTCTCTGCTCTTTGAACACACCCCTTGGACCTTAGGAGGTTTTTAAATCCCATTTTCTGCTGGCATATTTTCGTGGTGGTGGTATGGTTGCTGTGTCACACGCATGAATTGCAGGTAGCAAGGATTCTCAGGAGATTTCAGTGACAGCAGAAGAGCAGACCATGAACTGGGAAGAAGAAGAGAGGAAAGGGCTCCACTAACTTTCCATAGGCATGGACCAGTCTGACACCCGCTCCTGACATGGTCACAACCATGTGTCATTGCCTGGGGCCACACCTGCTCCTGAATAGCACTCCTTACTGCCACAAAGATTAGAAGATTGGGCTGGAGTTTATATTTGTAGCAGTATTAGATCCTCAGATTCCACATAGCTCAAGGAGGAATGCAGCTGGATGTTGTTTGAAGCTCTCACCTGAAATACCTCCAAGGATTTCTTTAGTATATGTACACATACATGTCATCAGTAAAGTGTGTTTAAGAGTGAGAGAAGGGATCTTGGTTAGCTCCTATATGACACTTATCGTAAAGAGTACTTAGCTAAATCATCATTTCCTTAGGACTAAAGATATGTCATAACAGCTAAGCCAATGTATATTTGCCCATGACTTCTTAAAGCCAATATCATTCTGAAGATAGCTATTAATCAAGGCACCATGAGCAAAGCATCTGATAAAGTTAACCCTATCTTTCAAACTCCATAGTAGGCTGTCAATTGACCTTGATTCTTCGAGTTTATTTAGAATATGCCATTATTTAAAACTAATTTTAAGATATATTTAAGGTTAAGATGGGTTGTGAGCTCTTAATTTAAAGTATTTTATCAAGCAAACCTTGTGATTTGTTGCCCTGGTGATATTATTGTCTTTATGTTTCATGATCAAGGTATTTAAGCTCTACATTATTTTCCTCCATTTTAATAAAAAACATGAAGACTTTTAAAAATGGCACCGACAGTGTGAATGTTTGCCCACAGTGAAAAAGTAAGGATATACTGACAGCAGAGACATGAGACCAGGCTGAGCAATATGTACTAAGATTCTATACAGAGCAGGTGAAAAGGGCACATGGCACTTGGTTCTCCTGCTAAAATCAGTAACTTGAAAAGCTGGAAATCCGTTTAAAATGGACCATCTCTATTTCATTTCTGCTCTTTAGATCCTGTAGAGTGTCACTTTTTGAGGTGTGACCTGGCAAAACATGCTTATGGTACAATCTTGGAAGAAACAAGGACACAGTGGTGAAGAATGCATTGTCCTTCCAGGCAGGACCTGGCCACCATGTGGATAAGTTGAGGCCTTCACTGCCCTCCAGCCTCTCTGGGTCCTGGTCAAGGTCCATAGCCCATGTGTGTCCCACTCCTCTCTTGTTCTGCTTCTTCACCCAAAGGCAGAGAAGCACCACCTGAGCAGCTCCTGGGGCTGGCAGTGCCACGGGGATGGAAGAAGATCTTCTGTCCTTTATGGTGGTACAGAGCACTGGGAGCATTTTCCTCAAGCAGCTGTGCTTTTTCTTGTGGGAGAGCGTGACAGGTGCTCATTACTGCCCAGTGTGATGGTAATTGCCCAGCCCTGCCTTGCTGGCACCTGTCCTGGTGGCGACATTTCTTCCACCCAGCAAGTAATAACCTGTAATTCAAAGCAGAGTGGAGGCTCCCTGATATCACTTTCAGCAAAGCAGCCAAGCAAAGGAGCAGCTACAGGAGTAGCCACTTAATTGCTTGATAATAGTAATTGCACTTCAGTTTATTTAATAGTCTTTATTACAGGTTGCCAGTTTTGCGTTTTTTCCTTATATAGTCAGTTTTTTTGCCAATATTTTCACAAAACACTTCCTTCCAGATTATCTGAGGGATACAGAGGAGTTTACCCAGAGTAGAGGTGGATGCACTGATTGATCCACTGCTGCTTGTAGTGAACTTCAGAGAAAAGCCAAACCCCACTACTTTCTGTAAGGTTTTATACAGAACATTTATTGCATTTGCATGATCAGTTAGATGTATTTCTACAACTTCTAAATTTTTTTTTTAATAGGGTTAGGATGTGGGTGCTGCATTATCATGGGTAAGATATTTTGAGGATATTTCCATAGAATCTGGTAGCATTTCTTCAATACCCCACAGCATCAGCTTGTATTTGTTCAGAAAGCATTCCCAAGATTTTCAGTATTTCCTTTGTACTTTTCATCTGTGTCAAAAACGAGCCTTAGTTGTAAGTTCCAGCTTGACTCTGTAAAAAGAGTATAGAATATACATTGTAAAAGTCACTTAAATAGTTAAACGTGTGTCACAGCAGGGCTTTTTGCCACTCAGTGGGCAGGGCACTCCCCTTCCAAATGCTGGACTTTATACTTGCCATTTGCACTGCAATGCATATTGACAGTCCTGTCCCTGAGAGCAGAGCACTTTTGGGGAAAGCATTCCTTGTCTGAAGCACAATTTGAGCAGTATTTTATTATACTGTGACCCTGTGAGCATACATTCAGGAGGGACTTTTGGGGTTTGTTTCAGCTGATTATGGAACACAGAGCAGAATACAGCCAGTGACCTCTGTAAATGATCACATATTTGACTTTTGGATAAGAAGTCATCTAGTCATAAATGATTTATCTAAAAGATTCTATCTGATCTGAGACTAAGCTTCACCCAGCTGCATTAGGTATGGAAAGCATGTAACAATTTATAAATTTCACATCCTGTAGTACTTTAGAAAATATATTTACGTTCTATATTCTTTACATAGATCTGGACTGGATTTTGAAAGCAAACTCAAAGTAAAATCAGATTTTTGAAATGTTTGTTACAAAGCCCTTCCTAAAAGTGTGGCATTAATTTCAAGATTATATCCTGCATTTAATAAAAATTGTTAATACTGTCTGTGTAGCATAATTACAAAACTGTACTAAGATGTGTCCTTCAAAAGACTTGTCCTTTTCATCTTCATTCCTGCGGTGCAAGTAGGATGTGCATCACATCAAAACTATCTCTTCAACTGCCATTTTGTTTATAGCATTGTCTAAGTTTTGAATGAAATGAATATGCAAATAGGAAGAAATTTAGAAAAATAAAAACATCTGATTTTTTAAATGTATCCCATTCTTCTTGTGCTTGACCTTCCTGGAAGTACTGGGCTATCACACATCAAGGCACCATCCTTTTCATACAAATTACTCAGTTCAAATACATTTACTTTATTTTCAGGCTGCAGTTTAGTATCTGTGTTGGTAAGTAATCTAAATTCTTCTCCAAACTTGCTCTGGTGGAATAGCCAACCAAACCAGTTGCAGTAAATGCTCCTCCAGTGGAATTTCTCTCGAATCCCTCAGAGTTTACCAAGTGTGCATGAATCACAATTTATATTTCA
The DNA here is from genome assembly GCA_013396955.1 of Regulus satrapa. Lineage (NCBI taxonomy): Eukaryota > Metazoa > Chordata > Aves > Passeriformes > Regulidae > Regulus > Regulus satrapa. The sequence continues at coordinate 903,398 of VWZN01016109.1, forward strand.
AATTTCAGAACTGAGAGAGAAAAATAATTGAGCCAAACTAGGCAGGTGAATTCTGAAAAAACCATTTCTAAACAACCAATTTTGATATTTCATGGTTTGCCTGATTCTTTGGGACACTGGTGATGGCAATGTAATACATATTATGTTTTATGATTTTCTTTTTTTCAGTCTCTGTTGTGCCAGATGTTGATTATATTCAAATCCCACTGCAATCAAAGGGAGGAGGGCATTTCATACTGCCCAGGACACGTGGGTAATCCAAGTCTTAGGCATGTGTTTCATTTCAGTCAGTCCCACCTCACGCCAAGTCCTCTGTGCACCCCCGAGAAGATGGCAAAGCAGCTGAAGAGCCACAGGGCTCCTTCATGAAGAAATTTTTCAAGACTGCATAGGGAAACTTCTGTGTGAGGGAATTTAGAGCTAAAAAATGTGCAAGGCAGTGCAGGAAGTAGAAAAAGCAGTGGAGAGGAGCAGCAATGCATAAACGTTTTAACCCAAATCTTTTTCTGTGACCTACGTAGAGAACAGATGTGGGCAAGGATTGCTGTGAAAAGGTACCAGTATGACCACGAGCATTCACATTAACCCAAAGGCATTTATAATTGATTTCAGGCTCTAAGTCCTGTAAAAATTGGCTCACATGAGTACTTGTATTCTTCTATAAGCTATCTGACCAATTATAGCCCAAAAACCAAGCACTGATATCCCTCACTCACTGGAGAAGGACTGAGAGAGATTCCTCCTGACTTCAGAAGCGTGGGAACAAGGTGCTTCTGCTTCCTTATTTTAAACTCATAACCTGTTTCACAGACACTACTGAATATAGTAACATTTATAGTCAGCTTGGTAAATGGTTCCCTATATTTCAGCAGAATAACTATATCCAATCTGTTATGCTTCACAGAGAAGGAAGATTGTAAGACATTTCAGTTAACTTAGCTACAAATTGCATTAATGTGATTACATTAACCTTGAAGAAAAATTAAGAATGTCTGCAAAATAATCAGGTCTGAGGAATAGGCTTCCTCTGAAATATTAATTTTCTTTTAACCAAGAAAAAATTCATATCATATGAGCTGGACAGGTATTTTCCTGTAGTTTTCAGAGTCTGATGTTTTATTGACCAAACTCCTTGCTTTAGACTTGAGCTCATGTTCTCTGAGGAAGTACAAGTGGTAATTATGCAAGTCTTTCCTTCCCTGTCATGGGCAACATTCACAAGGGAGATTTACAACCCTCAGCTTTCAGATACGGAGACTGGTTGTTTAACTTCGGAGAGAACAACTCTGACATGGTGAATGGCATCAGAATTGGAACAAATCCTCTAGAAACTGGCTACATGGACAGTCCTGACAGTTAATAATTATGGTGGGGGGTTTTTCCTCTCCTCCTGTAGTAACCCCAACTGCGAGACTGCTCAGAATTTAATTTGTCTCTGGAAAACAGACTCCTAAAAAATGCATTTTACTCCTCTAGGAAATAGCAGACCTACCTTTAGCAATAGCAAAGTAACCAATGGACTGAATGATATATATTAAATTGTAACAAATTCAATGAGATAAGTGATCATAATGTAAAGACACTACAATGAAAGATTGTGTTAAGAGTTGGTAGGAGTTGAGTGCCTAAATACAGAATCAGGACAACTACAGACAAAATACGCTGTAAATGAACTTCAGTAATAAGAACTAAGGTTAATTTTCTTATCACAAAGCATTCAAAAAGTCAGGCAGTCTGTTCATCTGACTTACATTTAGCTGGAATTTTGATATATAGAGGAAACAGTTTGGCCTCATGCTCCTGTAAATGTACACATTTGCTTCAGCAAGAAGAAAGTGGGTTATAATCAGAAATGTACTTCTAATCAATGGTCTTTCATTTCACTTCAGTAAAGTTTGGATTAGCCCCTTAATGCACACACTTATCACGACTGACAGCAGTCCTGCCTTCACACATTTGGTTGATCTAAGCCTGGAGAAGGTGCAGAGGGCAGGAGAGCTGCACAACAAATACGGCTGGTCTGTAAGGGCTGCATTTTTGTGACCCTTTGTGGATTGTAATAAGGATCTTTTTATTAAAACAAAACAAAACTGCGAGAGCTTGGGGGCAGATCTGTGTTCTCTTTTGGCCTGTGTTAACCTCTAACCAAAATCTGGCCATTAAAAAAAAAAAAAGGACTTCAGCTGTTTTTCTTTATTTTTGGAAGTTTAAAATGAAATATAAAGCCCATAATAAAATGCATATGAGGACACGAATCAATAGACATGAGAACTATGTTAAGAACAATGCAACCACAGAGGTCTTCATTAACAAGGGTGTTCTACTCGTGAAATTGCGAAAATGCTCTTACTTGTATGCATGTTGTTGTTTGTGTCATTATTTATTTCTATGGTTACCAAAACAGTAAAGACAGCAATATTAGACAACAATCATCAAGAAACAAAATAAAAAATCCAACCTCATTGCAAAAGGAGACAACTAAGAGCCAAAACAGAGGTGTTCAATGATGGTGTAATTTGCTATAATAACTGTTTAACCACATATTTGGCAAGCCCTGGATAACTCACTTATGAGTAATGCACTTGTCCAAATTACATCCTAATAAAAAATAGTTACCATCTCCATTATCATGTGTTCTGCACAGATATTTCCTCCCTATCGATTCTCCCATGGCAAGAAGTCTTCTCACTGAAGCCAGGTTAGCTGTGCACTGGTGCTGATTTCTCCTGTGCAGCCTCTGCAAAGCTGGTTAGGTGCTCTGGAGCCCCGTATCATCCATCCATTGCTATCTGGAACTATCTAACTTCCTTGGGCAGCCTCCCACTCGCCTCTTCCCTGTCTGCTCCATCTGGAGGGAGCTTGGCTGCTCTCCTCCAGCCCCAGCTCCCCGAGAGCACGGCAGCTGCAGCTGCCAGAACATCTGCTGTCTCCCGGCCTTGCTGGGGTGAGGACCAAAAGCACGGCCTTTTTAAAGTTGGACACTAGCCTCCATTTGAAACTGGATGAGTTCAAAGTTTTTCTATTTGTCCTGAGACTTGCAGCTTCATGGGAACAGACAACTGTCTGTAACACAAATTCAAGTGCACATTTCAAAGGGATACGATGCATTGTCTTTAGGATGCACTGGCATTGTGCCTGCTTTTCCCCTGCATCTGTGGAGATTTGGGGTTAGAACAGTCTCATTCTGAAGAACGAGTCATTTTCAAGAGCAAAGAGTGGAAGGAATGCAAACCCAAACAAAATTAGCCCTCGATCCTGCAAATGCATCGGTCAAAGGTGGGCTTCTAGTGCCCCAGTGCCTCCAGCCTCATACAAAAGCTGAAACAACATGCCCTGGGCTATTCCTGAAGAAGGCAGAGGTTGTCTCTTGCTTGAAAAGGTGTGTTTGAAAAAGAATAACTTATTTGGAAAGCTATGAGCATGAAATAACATCACTATAATCTCACAGGAGGAAAATCTGCACAGCAGCCCCTCATCAGCTGTACTTTTCATCCATGGGTCAAATCGTGCCCTGGCGACGTGCAGAACTCCCACTGATTTCATAATGGGAAATGTATTACATATTTAGAGCTGACTTGGCTTTTTTTAGAATGATTTAATACTTTGGTTATTAAAGGTTTTGTGGTTTGGAGAAGGAATATGAACAGGTGACACACGGCCTTCTTTGCCACTCTGTTCTGTACTTTCTGACAGGTTTCTGCATGGGGGAGGACCCACTGTGTTCTGGTTAGTGAGGCTCTTCCAGGAGCAAACCCTGGACCTTGAGCACAGTGTGAGCAACCTGGGATGCAGTAGGAGTTCAATTTCATCCAGCTCGTGCTGGCATGGGGCTGTTTGGGACTCTCAAAACGTGTCTGAACTGACATGTTGGCTTGAAATGCAAGCTGACACAGCTTCGTCCCCTGAGCATCCCCCACTGCTTATACTTCTGCTTGCTCAAACCTTGAGCTTCTCTGCCTCAAGTCTGGAGTGAACAAACAGCCTCTCTGAAGAGGAAACCTCAAGCTCAGAAGAGCTTGATCCTTAATCAGGCTCTCTCAGAGCTGGAGGAGCTCTTGACCATATGAACTCCAACATTAGTGGAGATGTTCCTGCACCCCAAGGTGCCCTATGGGGAGCTCCTCCAGCAGCTCTGGAGCACCCACAGACACAAACATGTGGTCCTGCTCCTCCCCTGGGGCCCTCACAGCCGCTTTTTACAGAGCAAAGATCCTTACTGAAAACATCTTAAAGAACTAAGGCTCTAAGAGCCTTTGGCAGTTTCCCCAAATCCACTGTAGTCCTTCCAGCTCCTCAGTAAGACATGTTGGCACAAAACTGTCCCTGTCGCCAGGTGGGGAAGCAGGAGCTGCCTTTAAAGTGCAGGAAGTCATCAATACTGAAAATAGAATCAAAAATGTGTCTCCAATGGGATGGGTAGCCCACTGATACAGACAGAATACAGAACAAGCTACTCCAAACAATTGTGGAAAGAAGATAGAAGCTACTGCTACTCAATTTGTACCATTGCAGCTCAAAGCTCAGTAGGCATAGGCAGAATACACAATAAATGTATATTTAGCTGTAGTTAAAAGTGAAACTTAATATCCTATGTTAGTGCATAGTACTCTCTTACGAAGAAAACTAATTTATAGGTAAAGAAGCAGAGCTTGAAACTAAGAGACTGTGTGGTTTAAATAAGCTAAGTAAAATGCATACTTACTTACCTTTTATTCTCCTGCTGTGTGTGCCCTGAGCTGGTCCAGGGAGTTCTATGAGGTAAGAAATTCCTGGTCAACAAAAGTTCCTTTTCTAAAAAAAGTGAACATAATGGAAACGGGGAACCACTTACCAGGCAGCTGAAAAAGGAGCTGACTGTGCAGAGAATTTCACACCTTATGGCTTTTGGTCAGTAAAGTACATAAACAAAATGTAATTTTCTATGCAATTACACAGGGTCACACAAGAATATTATGTTTTAGAAACCCATTCGAAAGCATATTGCTCTCCAAGAGCCCAATCCAGAAAATGGTTCCTCGCTTTAGTAAAGTTGCTCGTAAGCATTTCTGGGAGTGCGGCCTATGAGAAATTCTCTTTTTTATGCTTTCTTAAACAGTTTATGTGATAGTAACAACAGGAAGATAAATTACTTTGAATGGTAGCAATTAGAGAAATAAGGAGTGTGATAGATTTACCATGTGGAAAACATCTCTCACACATTTCCCTAAAGTCATTAAACCTGCTTTTAATGACACAACACTGATTTCAGAAAGAAACAAAGTTTATTTGATGAAAATAAACAAGCTGATCAACACTAAATACTTCCCATACACATGATAACAATGTTATGAACTCTAAATACCTTGGTACTTTACACTTCTACAAGACATTAAATTACAATGACTGTCTAATACATGCCCACTGGTAATTTCTAGGAATTCCTTAGTTTCATATCAATGTCCTTAACCATATATCAATATCACAATCCAGAACATGCCACTCACTTGAAAAAATTATTACAAGAAGCACTATCAAATGAGGATCTAAGGTAAATAGGGGATACTGACCCATTGCTGCAGAACATCACATTCAAACATCACCCTACACACACAAAAGAAACACTGCGGATATAGTTTGTGTCAACACATCTGAGGTCTCTTCATAAACACTGTTTAAAAAGGAAATTGAAACCCACTTTCAAATGAAAGTCAATGTGCAGGTACGTGCATACTGGATACACAAAATTCATTAAATACAAAATTCATACTGTACATTTAAATGAAAGAAAGAATGTGCAGTACAAGACTGATCTCACATTAAAATAATAATGGTTATCTTAAATGTTAAGCAAAAGTTGGTTTGCTTCATTACACTCAGAGAGGGGACAAAAATCTACCAAACATTGCTCAAATAAAATATTTCCCAACATCACAGTGTTTATTGTAAACCCCGAGATTCTATTTTAGGATATGAAAAGATTTTTCTCCAAACATCATAGAATATCACATGAAATGAAAAGAAGGGGAAAAGGAAAAAAAAACCAAACAAACCAACAAGAAAAAAAGAAAAAAAACCCCAAAAGCAAGAAAAGAAAAAAATCCATGTTAGACAAAATTTTGCTATTTAAGGGCTAACTTTTAGGCCCTAATAAAAGTTTAGATCAATACTCATACCAACATGAGTGGAGCAAAAATGCCCCTAAAATAATATCTGTGACAAAATTGGCACATACATATAAATATCTAACTATACAGCTTTGTATCTGTGACCCTATTTTCCCCCTAGTTTATATCCTACTTCAAGTATTCAGTTGCAGAGTTAAGGTAAAGACCTGATTGTAAGAGACACAGGCGATTGTCCCCTACTGCGACAACAAATTTGTCATGAGAAACCAGTTTTGTTGTCTGAGTTTCCAAGTGCAACATTTGTCATATGTGCTAAATATACTCCCAAAAGCTTTGCTGTTTCAAAAACAAAGATCTAAAATGCCATTGATAGTTAAAGGACAAACTTTTTAAACATGAATGAAGTTGGGATTATCTACGCTATGCTGATTCTATACATTTTACTCTATTTACTGAAGACAGTAACATCCAGCAGGACTCCTGCTCAAATAAATTGCTCTTTGATTGCACCGAGAATCATGATGCAAATAAATAAAATATCATCTCTAGACAATAATTTTAAGGGGATTACTATGTATGGCTCATGTAGGATGTTTAGGGTTAATTGCACCACAGCTTCAAAAAATAATTTTTTCTAAATTCAGTGCAAGACTTTAGGAGTATCCGTTTAGATTTATTTTTTTCTTTTTTTTTTCTTTTTTTTTTTCTTTTTTTTTAACAGCAGCAAAGAAAAACTACTAAGGATTAAGGCCACCCATGCTTAAATTTATTGTTTGTCCTTTAAAAATGTAGATATTCTATTTCCACTGCCATCAGCATGGAAGCATTTCTTCCATGGACAAAAAGATGCTTCAACAAAACAGTGAAACATTTGCACATGTTTGCCAGACTGACTGAAAATGTTTGTGGAGTCAGAAGAAACCTCTCCTTGAGAAGTGGCAGAGATCTGACTGTCAGTTAAGAGTCTCTCACTGAATGTAACGACTTCCCATTTTTATTTTTTCTTGCATGTGCTTTAAATTTATTTTATTAGACACATTTTGTTGACACAAACAGCCTTCAAATGCTGTTTGTTCATTGGTATTTTCTTTAGCATCTAAGATTCGTTGGGGTCTGCGTTGGAGACTGTTTTTCAATGTAGAGAACAATAACAAACAGTTCCACATTTACAGGAGACCTAGTGCATATACTGTATTCACAGCAACCTTATCTTTGTTTGTTTGTTTGTTTTTGTTTGTTTCTTTAAGAGTCCCAGCTTTTATTGTTGAAAACATGTATGCATTTGGATGGTAAAAGGTTGATACATCCTTGTGTACGTGTCCATATATATACACACATACGTATTTATATACACCTCAAGCTTTTACCATCCAGGAATAGATACATCTTGTATATAACCATATACTTATGTTCAAATTAGATGTCCTATGCATTGTCAGAGACACACACCATATTTTCATAAAACTAAGCTTTGTCATCAGTTATTAGTACCAAAAATTGATTTCATTTCCAACCTGGCCCAGAGCTTAATACCGGTTATAGTATCAATATTTGGTTTTGGTTTGTTTTTAGTTTTGGTTATTTTATCAGTAGATAAAAGAAAACAGAGGAGGGTAAAGGCTTGTTTTTATTTTTTGGAAAAGCCTATATCTAACTGGGGGTAAAGTTAATACCAACACCCTTATATAGCATTTTACTAATACCTCTTTGATAATCTAGTGCAATAGAAGTGATATTTTAGAATAGACTAGGTAAAATCAGCAAATGCAGATACCACAACTAAGGCAATCTGAATTACCTATTAAAATCAGTATTAATTTACCAAAAATTAGCTAAATAACCTGTTTAACTGAACCTCATGAAACAACTATATTCTGAACATATGGTTTCTTTGTAAAAACAGAGTAACCCACAAGACCCATTAAAGACAGAAATGAAGCTCTTACAATTTCTGCTTGAGTCTCCTTCATTATTTTCCAAAGTATCTAATTTCACAATAGACTACAGGAAATAATGGAGAAAATGCTAATTTATGCAGCATTTCATTAGATATCAACCTTAGCATTCATTTTCTGCATCTGTGATCTTCTGCAGGATATCATGGTCATGTTTGGAGATCCAATGCAATAGATTATCATTGTTACCTTCCAGTGCTACAGTTTTTTCTTCCTTTTTCACTAGTTCCTCTGACAACTGTAACAAGGGAAAAAAATATTCCAATTAACAACATGACTGAAGCATCCAGAACATCTTAGTTCTCATCTAATCAAGATTCTCTAAAACACAAGTGGAGATAATGCTTTTCTAGGGGCTGAGGATTAAGAAAGACATTTAAATTCAATTTGAACCCACTTATGTTCATAGGGTGACAATTAGTTTTATTGGTGATTTGTATGACATGATTCCCTGTAAATGGGAAACATTTTAAATTCCTAAGATATCAACTTCTGTTGTCCTTTTGATTCTGTAAACAGTGGGTTTTCTGATTTTGTCTATAAGCACAGTGACTTTGGAAGGGAAACGCTATTAATAAAATTAAATATTTTTCCATGGGGAACCAAGGGAATCATTCATTTATTTCCACTCAGTTCCATGGCAGGTGGGAACGTGTAGTACCTCTACCAGCCTTCCAAAACTGAAGCACTGTTTTCCTGTCACATTTCAAGCACTTTAAGTTCACTTTAATTTGCAGAACAGCGGAGAAAGGTTTTATGGATACAAGAAGCCCAGATTTGCAGAAGTTAGAATGCACAGCAATGTGCCAGGAGGTTTTCAGCCACACACCCACTAATCACAGGTGCTCAGCCTGGCTTGGCTGGCACTGCTGAAATCCAGGGGACTCCAAGAGGGAGCTGGTGTCAGCACAGCTCAGCCAGTGGGAGGAATCTTCCTGCCTTCCACCACTTTGGATGAGACTGATTGTGAATCTGTCCGATCGTGACTACAGAGCGAGGCCTCAATGATTTTTATTGTTACTTTAGTTTTGCTGCAAGCAAACAGCCCAGTATTCTTGAACAGAGAGCAAAGAATCACTCTTATTCACATTATCTGTATATCAGATGAGTGGGAGGAATTAAATGATTTCTTTAGAGGGCAGTTGTTCATTTATCCACAGAGTTTGTTTCCAGAAAATTGGAAATGCATTAAGTATGGGATTCTCCATTATTGCCCTTCCATTTATGCAACCTTAAAAGTTTCCAAAACATCCCATATTATGAAAAAGAATTTGTCACACAATGCTTAGGATTTTGTATACAGCTGAAAAGTTGTTATGTTTTTCAAATAACTAAAATTCCCCTTTAAAATTTCAGAATCCAATATTTATCAGGTCAATTATCCTGTGAGTAAAATAAAACACTGTTTACAAAATAAACTATCATATTATTTTAATCCCTATTTTCAAGTTCACACCTTGCCGGAAAGCACACCTAACAGATTATATCATACAAACATAGATGAATAGTTCTACTTTTGCAGTGAGAGGTTGGTACAGTTCTTCTGGTTAAAACACTTAGGGACTAATCCAGAGCCCACTGAAATGTGGAAAGGTTCCCACCGATTTTAACAAGTTTTGGATCTGGCCCTTGAACAGTCTAAAAATGACTTCTGCAGAGCTGGAAAGCCAGGGAGTTCCTAAAGTAGATCATGTTACTAGTTCTGGCACATAAAATCGTTGCAAACTTTTTATAAAAACTGTAAGCCAGGGCATGCATTACGTTTAGTGAGCTGTGCATAGCTCCCATTCTTTTGTGTGCTGAGGATTTCTTAATCGTCATTCAAAGAGACGCTCGGGCAGAGGAAGCACCCCTATAAATTAACATGGAGAGCACATTCCAGGAACTGCAGCACTGTATATAGTGCAACCTAATAATGCTGAGGTTTTTTAAACTAAAACATAATCACAGCAAATCTTCAATGCAGTTGCTATTTTACAAGCTGAAGTTCCTCTGCAATTAACACTTTTGTGCTCAGAAATAAGAACCTAAAATAAAGTGTCCAATCTGAGGGACAGCAGCAAAGCCCAAAATTCACTCCCTCTCCAGCCTGCTCCTCAGATTTTCATTGGGGTTTTACTACAGAATGAATGCCCCCAAGTAAATTCCACCCACTTAATCAACCCACCCATTCATCAGGAAACCATATATGTATTGGAAGTGTAACAAAAACTTGTTCACCACAGGTAGGAAATGCAAAGTATTTCTCAAGTAAGTCAAATAAATATTTTAAAGGATATTGCTGTCAAATACCAACTGAGGTTGAGTAAATTAAATTTATATTTGTTTCTTCAATGCTGTGCTTGGTGAAAGTCACTGAACCTCTGAAACAGAAATAAAGTTTGGTAGCATGCCTGAATTGGGCCTGAATTCAGCAGTGCTCCAGCTGAAATTAATGTCTTATGAGTTTGGCACCTCTGTCAGTCCATTAGATACCAGTCAATGAAAACAACAGAAGGATGTGAAGATATAAAAATGTAGTAGCCCACAAATATTTGTCCAGATTGTTTTTCCTTTGGACAAAGACACCTGCCTGATTAGTACTTTTTACCTTCAATCCTTTCCTCTCAGCAGTGATTTGCAGAAACAAGCCGGAGAGGGTGGGTAAACACAAAGGGGTTAAAGGGGAAACTGTTTAATAACAGTAGTAAAATGCAGGCTATTTTTGACATCTGGGTTAATGTCCATTATGCTCCATATGCTTTCCAAATGTTTGCAACAAGCACCCAGATACAAAAACAGATACCCATTCACATAGGCTTAAATTGCCCTCTCCTAACCTGTTACACATGGTGCCTACATAAAAGGCCAACAACTGATATGGTAATTAGTGAGTAAGAAAGAGAGGGAATAGACACTTTATTGCACGGAACTGGTATCTGACTAAATGTTAGTAGAGAAGGATATCATTAATGAAAACCTGTGAGGGCTATTTCTGCTCCCTAATCTCCGACAAGGCCTCTCTACTATAACGTGACATCTTTGAAAAAGCTGTCAGGATGAATTCCTCAGTTTCCTTCTCCAGACTCATTCATCATTACTGCAATCAGAGTACCAACAAAGGATAGGAAATAATTTCATTTTCTGAAAACAAGTAACTAGACTAGAATAAGGCTATAACTCATAAAGTCTTTCTCAAGTGATGCCCTGGGATTTGCCTGTGCCTCTTGCAACAACATAATATAAATTATAGGAAGGAGGTAAAAAAGCATTCTCAATTTTTACCTTAGTGCAAAACCATGAAAAGAATGACTCTATGAACTAAGACAAAACTCTGACACTCTAAATGCTGTCCCTGCTTATCATGGGACTAAGGAAAAAGTCATGTCATTTTTCTGTGCTTAACTTGCTCTTTGCTACAGCAGGCATAACATCAGGCTCCTCACAGGAATTTGCAAGGCTTAATGTTTGTAATGTGCCTTAAGAGTCTTGGATGAGTGCTAAGTATTATTATTTTTCAGTTCCTGCATTTGATTAAAACTGAAATAACACAGTAAAAATTAAATTAATATATTAAGTTACAAGTAAAGAGCAAGCATGTGGTTTGTGGAGCTACTTGTAACACTTTTAATATGAGCACGCATTACAGAGTAGGTGATTCCCAAGGTCTGTACTGACATGTACCATGTGGGCATAACTTAACAACTGAGAAACCCCCCAGAAGTTTCCTTCAGCCAGAAATCTGTTCGTGGCTTCTGGGAGAGCTCAGAGCTCAGGCCAGCAGGAGCACTGTGGGCTGCTTCCCCCTGCCCCTGAAGTGCAGTTGCAAACACAATCACAGCCCAGATATTTGCAACTCGGCACAAAGAACAAAACTGGGTAGCACAGATCTGCCACGGTGCAGTCCCTGAACACAGGATGTGACAGTGGCATGACATGTGCTGTTTGAACCTCCCTGCCATTACAGCCCCATCAATAAATACTGGTTTTGCTACTTCCTCCTGGCCCGGCTCTGGAGGAAAGAAAGAAAACCCACCTCTCACTTTCTAAAGAATACAGTAACCTGTTAAAGCCTGTTATATCGACATGGAAATCTCTAGTGAGGAGGGCCAAGAAGAAAAATAATTAAGGCATAAATTTGTATCCAACCTACGTAGAAAATTTTCAATGCTGAGATGCCAAAGACACCTAAGACACTTGTTGAGCAGAGTGAAAAGGTAAAATCTAGTTTAAATTTATAGCATTCCTTCAGTGTCCCTCTAGGAGTTTGGCTTTTTGCCAGTGTTCCTTGTTAAAAATTTGTTAAACGTGTTTGGCATTAATGCAAACACAAAGTGCTCATTTGTTACAAATTCTATTGGAATGCATTCATTTAAGGCAATGAAGTAGTTACCAGAAAAGAAAAAATGTTCATTAAGTACATTTTAAAAATACAATGATGTATGCAGTGCATAACTATGGCGCCCCAGTGGCTGTATAAATATCTGACAGAATAACCACAAGTTGTGTTTGGTTTGAAATTGGAATCTCTTAAACATAACCGATAGAACAAAAACTGGTTTTGTTTGTTGTCAAAACTGATGTTAGTCTTTCTTGTTTAGATCTAGTTATAATAACCAAAGTTTTGCCATACAATTTTTTTTACATCTCAAATCAATGAAGCCCACGGGTTAAAGTAATGCTCAAGGAAGTTTCTTGAGTCAAAAGGTAAGTGCAGCACTGCACATTATCTGGACAACACTGGACACAGAAAGTAAACACCCTGCTTGGAGGAGAACAAATTTTAGTCATTCTTAAAAACTCCACTTCAGGAAATGTTACCTGGGAGATCTGCAACTGTCTGACAACACTGAGGTTCACCTCAGCAAAAGGTGTCCTGCTCTACTTCTTTCAGAACATAAAGACCTCAGACCTCATTTACAACATCCCAATAACAAACTCGTCTTTTGTAATAATGTGAAATATCCCTGGTAATGACAACTCTTGAAATTGAATAAGCAACTCGGAGGTTTACTTCTTAGATGGTAGAAAATATCTTCTTAGCTACATTGTAAAAGTCAAACCATTTTTCTCTTTATTTTTTCAATATTTTATAGCTACTTACAAAAAAAGTTTTAAAACGATAAATACATAAGTAAAACATATTCAAAAGAAAGATCCAGAAACTGTGTGATTTAATTAAATATTGAAAGGTTCACAAAAAACCACCAGCATAAGAAGTTATTTATAAAGACAGAATTAATTTTGCTCCAACTCTGGCAAAGAAATTATTTATCCCATTTGTTGCTATTTATGTTTTAAATTCATTACACAGTAAACTTCAGAAGGATCTGCAGCTGGTGGTAGAATCACTGCGCGAATGTGATGAACTTTCCATATTGCTTTAATGCCAGAATTGTTAATCATAGTTAGGGATAAAAGCAGATACCATTGGGATGAATAAAATCAAATGGATTCAAGCCCTCTAGACAGTAAGAGTCCTTGAAAACTACCGTACAATTATATCATAAAATTAGATGAAGTTTATGAACCTTGAGACTATTTGGACAAGGATGCCTTCTCTACTGGGAATGTTTATAAATCAAAATTAGACAAGTGCTATATGAGTTAAAAGACAGCTATTTTTTTTTTCTTAGAATCTTTATCTTTTCATAAAACAAGTCCAGTCCGAATCAAAGCTCTTCAGAAAGATGAGAAGGCTCAGTACACATCCTTCAATAGGTTACTTGGACACTGAATTAAAAAGAGGGTTACAGGGAGTGTAAAGGGTGGACTTTTCAGTGGGCTGAGCGGCAGCTCAGGTGATGGAAGCGTTTCCATCGATGCCACGGCCCCGGAGCCACCCGGGGAGGCGGCCGGGCCCCAGCGGCGCAGGGCACGGGGCTCTTTGTCGAGCCGTTTATGACTTCCTAAAGCACACTGAGACCATTGTTACTTTTTGTTGTTGTGCTTCTTTAAATCGAATTGAAGTGACAAGAAAAGAATTCCCGGGTTTAGGCGCCTGAGACAGCGACGCTCCCAAGGTGCTCCCTGAAAGCCGCGGACAGCAGGGATCACTCGACGGAACTGGAAGGTGCCTTTTGCATCCCGCCTGATGTGGAATGCCATTTCTTCTCGTGCGCGGGATTAATTAGGGGCCTTTTTCTTTGGGCTTTTTTGAAGATCAAGGTTTCGCGCTCGGTGCAGCCTAATAACACGGTGTGCCTGCCCGCCACCTGGCCCGGCGCGGCTCGCCCGGCTCCGGCGGCGGCACCGCCTCGGGCCACGGCAAGTGCGGGCAGGAAACGCCGGCCCGGCCGCGCTTAACCCGCNAGGGCTGCCGTGGGCTCAGGGATGTGAGTCTTGGGCTCAGGGTGCCGTGGGCACAGAGCTGCCGTAGGCACAGGGATTTGAGTCTTGGGCACGGAGCTGCCGTGGGCTCAGGGCTGCCGTGGGCTCAGAGCTGCCGTGGG
>VWZN01016109.1:922835-956895 GCA_013396955.1 Regulus satrapa
AAAAAAAAAAAGCAGAGCAAAGCAAAAAAACCAAACAAAACCAAAGAAAAAAACCCAAAAACCAACCAACCAACCAGCCAACCAAAAAACAAACAGTAATATCTCATATAAGTCACAAATTCACAAACAGGGGATGTATAAAAGGAGCAGGCAAGAAACCTGTGTCCTTTGCAGATTTTTTTTTTTTTTTCCAATGGAATATTTGGGGATTTTTCATTTCATTAATCAAAATCTTATTTTTAATTCCCCAAGGTATGCACCTTCCATCATCAGGCATTACCACAGCAACGATCAGAAAATATTTTGTAGGCTCATTGGAGAAAATGCAGCTTGTTCCAACAATAATTTCCAATTTAGCTGTCTTCCAAATTTCAAAGTGAGGGTCAAGAACAATTCCCACCTTCCACTGTCCCCCTGCAGAAGGGAAGAGGGAATGAACTCTCCAGGCTCCTGCAATGCACATGGCCCTGACAGCTCCGGGCTCCTGCTAAACCCAGAACATGGCATTTAATGATCCTCAGGAGGCCAATACATCCACAAGGCACTTAGCACAGCTCCAGTTTCATTTCTCCTTGTGGTCTCTGCAGTTGGCATGGCAAGCCTGGCCAGCAGTTCCGTGATCTCCGAGTCAGCACTGCCTGTGCTCTATCCAGAGCCAACGCCAGCCCATGCCACAGTGTCCATACTGCAAGAAAATTTACTGTGCAATTCATCTTCCCCCCCTTCAGATTATTAATGATTTTAGAGATTTATCATATTTCTGTTTCTGTCCCAAAAGGAATATTTATATTGCAGTAGCTTCTCTTTACATAGAAACTATTTTAAATATCCTTTTATTGCTTTTGCTGTGCTCTCTTGTTCTTTCTCAGTGGCTTATTAGAAATGGGTAGAATAGCAAAGATGCAGCAAGTCTTGAACAGGTACAGGGCTTAAAAATGGGTTTATGTTTAATAACTTTTTATTTTCCAACTATTTATTACATTGTTTCCCTTTTTTTATTGCTGCTGCAAATAAAGGTAAGTCTTTAAAGGACAGTGCACAAGAATTCCAACATCTCCATCCTGAAGAGTAATAGCTAATATTATATATATATAATACTGTGCAGTCTTAGAGTTTGGGATTGCTTTTCTTCTACATGCTTCATTTTACATTTCTCTAAAGGTAATGACATCAGCACAGTCCCTCAAGTCGCTGTAACCTAGATTTTGCATTTTCACAATTCCTTCAGTCCTGCAGAACAACAAAATAGATTTCAAAACCATTTTTGGGGCAAATTCGCATTAAATAGATCAGGTTTCTCAAAAGAATGAGCTGAAACCTGCAGGGCAGCTGGGATGGAGGGAAGGCAGCAGACACAGCTCCATTCTGTGCATAATTCAACAAAGTGCCAAGCCATGCTTGTGGAATCCTTTGCTGCGCTGGTGCTGCAGGCTGACACAGTGTCAGCATTTTTCAGCATTACACCATTATCAGCCTGTACTGGGACCCTTTAAAACAGCTGAAATAAAAGAGCTCTTTCTGCATATTTATGCCATCCTGCTTTGAGCACTTCCTGTTGGCCCCAGTAAATCTCTGCTAAATTTCAATCGACTCTCGTGGTGTTCCAGCTGTTAGATAAACTTCCCAGGATATTTTTGTGACAGGTACAAACCTAGACAGGAAATCTCAAGAAGAAATCCTAAATTAATTATATGTCAACATTCAAGCCACAAGAAGGAGCAATTGTCATAAATTTTTGTAAGTTAGAATCCAATTTTAGTTGTAAGTGCAAAAAAGTTCACTGACTCATTTGTGATTCAGTGCCAATAAAATAATATATTTCATATTCTTCAGCAGCTCGCTTCGGTTAAACATAGAAGGGAAGCTAAGAACAGCGAGCTGTATATTTAAATCACATGAAAAATTGAGATGCAAGCTCATAACAAAATGTAGATTAACAATTTATAATTCGGATTGCCTTATCTTATCCCACCTTTTTGAAAACAGATACAACATCTAAACTAATTCTGTGTTAAATGAAAACACCTTCACTACCTAAAAACCTGATAACAGTGCCAAGAACCTCTTTCTGCAATTCCCAACACACAGACTCCATCTCTCTCCTCTCTCCCAAACACGGTTCGTGTGTTTTGGGAAGGACAAGCAAGGGAGGGGTTGAGAGGGCAGAGGGTGCTGTAACAGGACCAATACGGGCACTGCCTGTGTTTCCTTGGCTTTAGCATTGCTGGGGAGTTCTTGGCAGCCTTTCCCACCCCTCAGCAGGGCGGGTGCTCTGGGAGAAGCCGCGCACGGTGTCCGGGCACACAGGCGGTGCCAGCGCCGGCTGCACAGGTGGCTGAGGTTTCCCATCCTGGCCCCCCAACAGCCTGAATGTTTTCCCGCCGTGCTGCTGAGGTCCATGACCCCTGACATGCTCCCTCGGCAGCAGCGTGGGTTTCTCTCCAGGTCCAGCCCTGTGGCAGCCAGGGCAGAGCTCCCAACCCCGAGCAGCTGAAAAAGCCAACAACTGTGTGTCGAGTAAGGTGCTCTAAAGTGACCTTGTGCTCTAACCTGGCAGGGGGCCCTTCCCAACCCTGTCCACCTAAAAACAAAAGGGAGAGTTTTGAGACACCTGTCATCTCAGTCCAGAGAAAAATGTCTCATGGCAGGGGGAGGGAGGGAGTGGGAGAGAAACCCATGAAGCTTTGCAGGCTGCGCTGCTGGATTCAGCTTTGTGGCACATGTGGGAGATGCTTGTGGTCCTCATCCTGGCACCAGGCCTGTCCCAAGCTCTGGCAAGCAGCCGAGTACACGGCGCTTTTCCAAACCCTACAGCCACTGCTTGGCCTCAGCAGAGCTCACTGGAGATGGAATCCAGGGAAAAATCACTGCTCCAGATGGGGAAGCCCAAGCAAAGAGCTGCAGCCACCTTCCTTAGGCAGAGGCAGGAGGAAGGAAGCAAGGCAGGGGATCTGTTCCACAGCAGGAAGAGCTGCAGTTTAGAGGGAGAGCAGGACAGCTCAGGCTAGTGACAGGAGAGGCAAGGAAGTGACCACACACCATGGGCACGAGGCCACAGCTGAGTGTCTTCTTCATAAACAGCGCTCTTTCACACAGTGCAGGTCACATTCCCTGTGCTTTACTGAGTGCTTTCTCTTCCCAGACACCAAAAGGATCCATCCAGAGTCTTACAAATTAGTTCAGTGGATTTACATCAACCATGTAAAGTTGGAAGCCAACACTCAGAGCCCCATCTGCAGCCAAAACTGGGCCCACAGCACAAACACAAATACATCAGAAATGCTGCAAGGAGCCAGCGGAAACGTACTGCACTTAGCTGACCACCTTGATTCTGTGTCTCTCAAATACCGTGGATAAATAACTACTTATGTCACCCTGGGAGAAAAGGAATGCATGATATGGCTATGAAACCACCTGGATTTTTTATATATAAGAAATGTTTTCACTACTTATGGAAAGCCAGACATGTAAATTACACTGCCCTTAGCAGGAAAAAATATGTGCCAAAGACCATGCCTAGGAGCAGAACTCGGGAAGAATGGGGGTATGGTCATGCCAGCTCTGCAGTGTTTTCTTTTACAAGCCTGTTTTACTGCTGAGGTGGGGGAGACTAGTGTTATTGCTTCCTCAGAAAGCTGTTCTCACAGGATCTGACCATTGGTCATGCAAATCTTATAAGATCCTGAATCCTTAAAAATCTTATAAGATCATGAAGGATTCAGACAATCCTTCATGATTTTAACAAATTGAAAGTTTAAATGTGTTCCCAAGATTTTATGTTCATTTCTAAGATGGAGAGTAATCCCCTTAACAATGTGCAGTGCCTGGGAAGCAAGAATTAAATAAAAGCAAATCTGGAGATCTGAATTCAGTACACTTAAAGGTTTACAGAAATTTGTTATCAAATAATTTATCTACTTTCAGCCTTTTCACATGGACAGATACAGGTGGCACTACCAGCAAAATTACACCTGCATATTCAGTATGGAAGTAAATGAACTTGGCCTGTTCCCTTGGTGCTGATTCTGTGAAAGTCATTCTGCAAGAGCAAGAAGACACAGCCACAGCATCCTGTGCCATTAGAGGTCCCTTCAAAGCTGACTGTCAGCATTAGAACATTAGCACTCTGGGTATTTATCAAAATGTGGGCACTAGAGTGGCTTGAAGTAGTTTCACTTCCTCTTAAATGATAATAAATTGGCAGCATGAGTGTTGACTGCCTGCAATGCAACTTCATTACTTCAGAGGTTAATGGAGCAACCTCTCTCTGTTGATCTTCCTGTCACCATTGGCTACAAAAGACTCTCTGACACAGTGCAGTTTTCAGGAGAGGCACAAGTACAACAGAGATTAACCACATCAAAAAGAATACTGTCCCACTCCATTATATTCTGCAAAGCTGGTGTGCAGCAAATCGCAGTGGCCAGCAGTGTCATCTGCCTTGTCTGACAACAAAATCAGCATAAAAAGAGGTGATGATACTTTATTAGAGACAAGCACCTTTCCATCTTAAAAAAAAAAGGAAAAAGAAAGAAAAAAAAGCAAAATAAAGGAAAAAAATAAGGAAGATAAAGGAAAGATGAAAAGCAAAGAAATAAGGAGAGGAAAAAGAAAATGAAAAAAAGATTAAAAGAAAGAGAATACTTTAATTATGATGTAAATATTGGAGCCACTGACCTTGAGCTATTTTGCACTAATTCTATAAAATCCCTTTTGTATTTCTTACAGAAAGCTACACAGTGAATTAACCAAACTATTATTCTTTTGAACGGTGGATTCATGATTTTGCAGGAGATGAAAACTGACAGGAATAGAGTAGGAGGTGGCCATGAGATTCAAAGAGGATTACATTTAATGCTGGCTAAGTGAATAACCCTCTGAATGAAAATGTATTCATTTAGGGAAATGTGCCTCTTCTTGTTCCAGGTTACTGCCCTGAAATGCCTGGCAGGTGTGTTAACTTTCAATAATTTCAGACTCCTGTTGATCACTATAACACAATGAACATGTCCCTCACAGCTCTGAACAGAGAACATTGCCCAAGGAAGCTGAACATTCTGTTCACCCTGTGCACAAATACTTGGAAATCACTTCCCATAAGGGAGGTTACTCCTGTCCTACCAGCATCACTTTGTCAGGAGCACAAACCCAAATTCACAATACACCCAGGTTAGTTTTCTTTCTGTGAGCATGTGCACGAAATACAATGGCTCATTGGAAATGTGGCCTTTTGTTCAATACTTCCGTTCTCTTCAGCACATTAACAGGTGAACAGGTAACCAGGAGTGCCTCAGCCATGCAATTACAGTGCCATAAATGCATGCACATCCCCAGTAATTGCATGTGTAGTTGTGCAAACCATTCAGGGTGCTTCAGGTCATTTGCATCCCTGTCCACTTCCCAGCCCCACCAGGGTCTGGGATAGGACTTATCCAGTCTGGCAACACCTCTGCAGCAAATCCATCAAATTCTTGTTGAATTCTTATCTTTTGGAGGTCTCACTTAGAAGTGAATACCTGTGAGCATGGAACCAATCAGCCTGAATGAAAAAGTACCTCCACACACGCAGTGGAGGTACTTAGATTTCTTGTCAGGACAAACATTGATAATAAGGAGTGTCTGCTGATAGCAGAAGGGAGGAGGAGCCTACTGGAAATCATAGGAGAGAAGGAAGATGGGGATTTCTTGCTGGAGGAGCAAACGGGGTGAGATCCCAAGAGTGAAGTCCTCTGAACACCAGAGCAAGTGTACCTTCCCAGGCTGTCACCTAAATGTTGTGAAAAAGACAGGAGTTCAGTGTTCAGCTCTGATTGTTCAATGGGCTCCTTTTGAGACCTTGGGCAAGTTGCTTAATTTCTATCAAGATTTTCTCAACTCAAAAAAGCAAAAAAAGCTGTTACAGAACCTGGAGAAGTCCCTTTCAAATCAGAATATAAATTCTACACTTTCTTCTGCACTGCTACACCATTTTCAGTTTTTTTAGGCTGATAAACATATGCAGTACTATCTCAATTCAGGCTCATAAGGAGCCAGCCATGGTTTATCTTTTAAAAGCATAAATAGTGGATCCGGATGGCAAATTTGAAAAAAAAAAAAAAAAGTTAAATGTTTGACTTTCACAAAGTATTCAGTCTCTCCATAACTTAAGATGCAAAACTGAGGTCCACCAGTTTGAAGTCAGGTTTTTAACAGCTGCTATGCAGCTGTGGAAAGATAACCCTTTACTGAAGGATTTATATAAGAACTAGAAATCATCCTTGCAAGTGTTTAAGGCCAGGTTGAATGGGGCTTTGAGCTACTGGTCTAGTGGAAATTGTCTTTGCCCATGGCAGAGGGTGGAACAGGACGAATTTTCAGGTTCTTTAGGACCCAAACCATTCTATGATTCTATGAATTGAAGAGAAAAAATTGGTAGTTCAGTGCCATGCTGGCTCCATAAATGTCAGAGCTGAGATCATCTCTCCCATAAATATGCCAAAATCAATCCAGACACTTAAAATGTCAGTGCTGCAGGTTCTAAAAATTCCCATTTCTAATACTTCAAAAAGATACTGTCCTACTGAAAAGACTTTGAGAAATTACACAATGGCATACCAATATTAATTGAATACGAAAGTGTAAAACAACTCTTAAACATGGGAAAGCTCCACCTCTGCATGCACAGAACACCAGATGCAGCAATATACACTTCAAAGCTACACTGCTGCAGACAGAATCAGCCCCAGCTTTCTTTGCAGACTTTCCTTTGAAGAAGGAACTTTATGGGTAAGTGGGTGCATAACCACTCACAGCTACACAAAGTTGTTCATCCTTATACCAGAACATTTCATTTTTGCTCCAGTCAAAAATAGCAGCTAAAGAGGGGCTGTAAGTTAAGAAAATATTTTTGGATATCAGTGAGAATTTAATTCCAGCTTTTCTTCAATGGCCACAGATTTTTTGTGGCATTTATTTTTTATATCTGTAAATCAAGTTCAGCACTACTGAAATGTTGCTGCTGAAATATCAATATATAATATAATGCACTGCTAACATAATGTTAAAAATTGCATAATTGCATCCTGCATCACAATGAATACTGCTGTGGATACTTTTCTATAAAAGCACTTCACTTAAGCAACACAGAGGAAGAAAAAGCCTATTAAGTATTTCAGAATCTCTTCAGTATCACCACTTAAGAAAACACATGTGACCTTGGACCAAGGTATGTTTTAAGAAGAAACTTGTATCAAAAATCCCAATATGACAGCAAGTTTTATATTTTCTGGTAAAGGAATATCTTATTACTGAGATCAGGTGTCAGATTTTACTGATTGTGTGCATGGTTAGATTCCTTATCCCCCAACACTGGAGCACATCAGGGCACTTCTACCTGAGAGGGAGCAGTTCCCACTCTCAGCACATCACTGGAGTTAAAGCAACATCCTGAATTGCAGAAGTGACTGAGTATAGACAGTTTATACAACAACTTCTGTTAACTGCATTTTAATTACATGTATGGTTAAAAAAAGAAGTTGATGGTAGGTAAAATAATCCTAATTATTTAAAATATTTCACAGGAAGGAAATATTCTGGATCTTTAGAATAGATTCTGACTTTGCATTCTCAACTTCATTCTCTAAAACCTCTTCAGTTTTTTCTTAATCAGAATTTTTAACAACCAAAGGCAGAAAACTTAGATGGAAATCTGTACCAATGTATTGTTCAATGAGAGGCAGACTTTAGAAGGATTTTCTTTGTAAAAAAAGCAACACTTTTTTGATCTTTATCTTCATTTGCATGGTAGAAGCATTCAAAGGAGTGAAGTATTACAGTCATTAGTAAGTAAAAGAGATATCAAGTGTACTAAACTCCAAGATTATCCATCAGAAATGAAACAAAACAAAGACCCTACAAGTATAAGATAGGCTCTTTTTCTGCCGGCTGAAATCTTTCATATGGTATATAATGCTGGCAAAACAGAATTTTTTTATTCACCTTTTCCCCATTGAAAAGCAATGCTCTCTTTATCTAACCTTTTCTAAACCACCATTGAAAATTGTATTTTCTGACTCAAACAAAACATTGTTTTTCTTTCTGCCTCATATGGCTAATAATAAAGACTTGAGGTAAATCTCCCTACAGCTGCTTTCAGTTCATTTTAAGTCAATGAAACCTATATAATCCTGTAATACAGTCAATTGTTTCTTTTCCACTAGGCCTGAAGGGCTGCAAGCTTAGAAAGGGAAGAATTACTGTTTTGCTTTTAAGCACCTATTAATATTTTGCCCCTCCAGCAGTTCTTTTTTTCCCCTTTGAAGCCTTTTTCCCACTAAATTAATGTTTTACAATTAAATCAAGCTGAAGGAGATCTTAAAAGATCTAGACAATTACTGATTGGGTAGAAGAACAGGCCTTTAATTTAAATGGGAAACATCTCTGAAATGATGGAATGAGACCCCACAACTAATTACATAATTTTCTGCATCTGAGAAAACATGAGCTGAGAGAATGCAACTAGAGACACACATGGAATACCAGGAAAAAAAGAACTCTAGCATCTACCTATCATCTTTGAGAATAGAGCTACTTGTAGGAAAACAAACTTTGAGCTCCTAGATGGAGTAAAAATATAACTTTAAAGAAATATTCAAGGGATGGCATCTCTTTTTCAGGCAAATACTGTCAATACACTTAGAAGGGCAATCCTAAGTCTCTATGTAAACATCACAAGCAGGCCTAAGAGCCCTTTCAAAAGTGTGTATTCTTTGTATATATAACATACTTTTGTGTGCTTGTGAGATAGAAGTGTTCTGCGTTTCCTGCTTTCTTCCACAGCAGTGTGTACGTTACTCTAAAAATATACCCACAGTAAGGTATGATAATGGAGGTTTTCTCTTAGGCCTGGATAAATAGGGTTTGTTCTGAATGAAAATCCTTAAGCTGAGCTCAAGAGCTGGCTGGTGGCCAAGGCCTTTGTCAGCCCCTCTAGCACCCGTTCAAAACCTGTCCTGGCCCCGTGACTCAGGCAGTTCTGTGGGCACCGAGATCTGCTCAGACCTCACAAACCCATCAGTGTGTGCTAACACCACAAACACTCTCTTCTTGCCTCCTAGCCTAAGGAGAATATTGTGATTAGCCTTGCTTCCAAAAAGAGACCAGACTGAGCTATGGCCAGGGAGTGTTTGGATCAAATGTGCCTTGCTGAGACCCAGCTCATGTCAGTGACATTATCCTCCATCCAGCAGAGGTGCAGAAACACCTAAGGGCACCTTCTAGGACATCCAAGAGAAGGATGGATTGTGCCCGCAGGAGCTGGATGTGTCCTTGGTGTGAAACTTCCCATACTGGGCATGTGCCTTTTAAGTCTGTCCATCAAACCAGCGTTAGGACAGACGTTCAATGAACTGGACACCTAATTTCCCAACAGACCCTCTAAAGTATTTCCAAAGGAATCTGGCTCCCACCGATTCCAAATATACAAGAAAACAGCAGTTTTAAAGAGAGATACTTTATGTTGGTTCCAGTTAAAACAGAGCAGTTGAACTCTCAGAGAACTTGAAGGTTTTGTTTGCAGTTTCAAAGTTGACCAAACTATAGCTATTCTTTAAACATTTCAGAAATTGCACATTTTTCTCTGGTGATCTCAAGTACTTCTTAATACAAGACAAGCCACAGGCAAATGAATTAATAAAAATCCCAACAGATTCTCATACATGCTTAATATTTCAGACAGAGTTTTCTCTAATTTCACAGTTTTACTCATCCCTAGATAGAATTAAAACATGATCAGAGGGAAAAAGTGTTATTCAGTTTTATGATTCATCAAATAATTTTGAAGCAATGAGCACATCTTAGCTCACCATCTGTTACATAACCTCAATACAAAGTAGAAAATATTCTGGTTTTGGCTACAAATCTGAATTCCGTTTTCAGGAAAAGGTTGGGATGACAAACAGACTATTATGAAGGACACATTCAGCCAACAAAAAAACTTTAGCACTTCCAGGAATTAAGCCTCTCATTCCTATAATAACAAAACCCATCACTAACATAAGAAGGTCGTGTCCTTTCCTGCTTTTAATATTTTTTTAATATAAATTCTTTAGTATCTTTCTATTACTCGTTGTAAATGTTTCATTTCACCAAGCCAATTATATTCACAATATATTTCCCAATACAGACTGTAACTGATTCATGAACGTGTGAGCAGCAGAGGCATGTGCACTGGAAAGCAATCTCCAGTCAAATGCCTTTTTTTTGTCCACAGAATGAGCAAATAGGTAACCTCACATGTGTAATACACACAGCACGCTGCTAAAAATCATCAAAACCGAGAATCGCATATATTATGCAAAACCACCAAAACCACACACCCCCACACACACTCAGAACGTTCTATGGTAACATTTCATTTATGTTCCTGAAAGGAATTGACTCTCTCAAGGAAATATAAACACTGAGGGCCACCATGAGCACCAGCCCCTCGCAGCCAGCTCAGCACAGGCTCCGCTCACAGCTTTGTCCCCCCGTCCCTGCTTGAAATCCTCTGTGTGAGAGGGGCTGTGGCGGGTGACATCTCTGGGGGCTGTGACCAGCAACAGAAGAAGACACAGTCAGGGAAATCAGGCCAGAGCTCAGGGCTCCAACCACCGCTGGCATCAGCTGGGCACACAAAGTGCTGGTGGGAGCTCTGAAATGACAAATCTGGGTGCGGCTGTAGGGCTCTTACTGAGCAGCCAGCACTGATTTACCTGCTGCTGCTTTTCTCCCTTCTGAGTCAGCCTGCGTGCTGCCAGCAACACCTGTCCCACACATCCAGTGCCCAGCCCCAGGGCCCCCAGTGCTGCTCCCCTGCCCTGGGCTGCAAAGCCAGCCCTCCCAGCCAGCGACACGGGAAGGGACACACAGGACAGATGCCACCAGGAAAAGTATCAATGCCAGCTCCCACCTAGCCTCAGACAGGCAGTGGCAAACCTGTGCTGTGACCTCACGTCCTCACTCTTTTCCCTCCATTCCACGCCCCGAGTAAATCTTATGAGGACACTGTCCTCTGACACCTCTGTTCCAGAGAAACTACAGAACAAGCAAAGATGTTGCTAACACTCCAAGAATGTGCTGAGCTGGGCAGTGAGTTTGCTAAGGATTGCCTGAGAAGGCAGAACCACCCTCTTGGGGCAATCTAGGGAGCACAGCATTAAACACTGTTTTTAAATCCATGAAGATAGGGTGGGTCAAGAAGACAGATGATGCAAAAAGAAGGAGTGAGATGAACAAAGGCACAGGCATTGGGCCAAAGAACAAACCCTCCTTACTGTGTAATGGCAAAGGTGAAGAGGGTTGGCTGGTAGCAAGAAACTCTCCAAAGAGGGATTGTGCCCCCCTCCAAAAGCTGTATTCCTAACGCAGGAAGAAAGTGATGCAAGGACATAGAGATATTCCTGTATCTTGGGTTCAGCGTATTCTGCTCAACGTCAAAAGTTCAGTGTGAAAATTTCCATCTCAGCCTGAAGAAGAACAGTGCAAATATTTGAGTTTAGTGAGAGCAGGAGGTTTTTTTCTGGAGCTGCAGCAGAGAGCAGGTCTGAGCAGCAGCGGGGAGGGCCCCGAGCCAAAGGCACTGCTGGGCTCTGCTCAGGCTGGGAGGCTGAGCCAGAACAGCCCCAGCCTGGTGGGACCTACGGACAGAGCTTGGGGAGCATCCAGCCCGGGGAGCCTCCCCAGAGCCGTGACACCTAGTAACAAATAAATAGCAAACAAACATGTGCCGGGGACAACAATCAGCTTTCGAAGTCAACAGGAGAAACCTGGAAAGTGTAAAACGTATTTGTGTTGCTAGGCAAAGGCACTGAAACTAATTCTAGAGTAATGCTGTGTCAAGTAGAGTTTTGCACAGACGAATTCAATGACCAGAAAACAAGGAAGATTAATTGTTATTTAAATTTCCAGACTTGGATCGCTCCCATAAGCTTGACAATGAAAAATTAATAATATGGATTCATGAAGTTTGCAATAAAAAGAAAGAGGCCAATGTTATGTTCTTAACAGGCATTAGCTAAGGGGCATGGAAAGGTTTAAACTGTTACCATTCAGAGCAGTGATGATGAGTGAAAACTGACACAGGAAACTTCAGGACTGTTTTTAATCACCCTTGCATAGCTGTTAAAGGCACAATAAAATGGCAACACGACATTATTAATAGAGCATGTAAAAGAGCCTTCTGCGACAGGGAACTGGGATAGACACCCTTATTAGACAGGTTGTCTTAAGCATTCCCTCTGTCACCCTCCCCAGATGGTCAGATCCTCTGCCCCATCTCAAAACGAACTCAGCCTGTTCAGCTCTGCTTGGCCCATCTTCAGGTTAATATCAAAAGAGGGATTTATCAGACAGTTAGTTTAAAAAGCAAAGCAAGAACCAGCACAAGTGTGTTACGACTTTCTGGATTTCACAGAAAGGATGTCAGCTTTCTTGTAAAAGCCTCACATAATGTGAAATACAATTTAAACAATCTGGAATGCCTGGAAATAGATTTGTAGAAAAGAGAATCTTTTCCATCTTCCCACGAAGATGCTGGGAGCGGATAGAGCTTCCTGGAGATTTCTGGTTGTGCCAGAACTGAATTTTGCACATCTGTCTGCTAACCACCCCACAAAGAGCATTTCACAACATTGTCTTTGCCCTGGTTTTCAAAGAAGCGTAGTACCAATAATTCCCACTAAGGTCACTGGGAACATGCAACCAGTGGAAGGAATCTGAACATTTATGCAATTTATGAAGAATAAATTATCATAAATCCATTTAGTCTTAAAATGTGGCCTGGAACTATATTAAATTCTAGATGTTATTCATAATTTACAGCAAGAGTTTCAGCACAGAGTCTGAAAGCTTAAAAAAAAATCAAGACAAATATTTCTGGTTTTTATAATTCACTTTGGATTCTTATTTCCCTGCCAGATATGAACTCTAATATTGAACATAAAAACAACTATCATGCAGAGTGAGCACTGAAGAATTACAAATTTGTTTCCAGCTGTTATTTCCTCTAGCTATTACATCACAGATGTGCACACATTTATTTTACTAAAAACTTAATGCATTTAAGGCCACAGTTAAAGAAAATGGGGTCTCCTAATGACTTGTTAGCAAGGCCTGCTCTTCATAATCATACAACAATATATAGCGTGAAGCCCATAAAAAGGAATATTGGTGCTCATGTCATTTAAATTCCTTATTCTTCCTTCCTTTCCCCAAATGTGTACCGTGTTCACCTAATCTCACTTGTCATTCTCAGAAATGTTGAAAATAATGAAAAGAAAGAGAAAGATGATTTCCCTTAAGGCTAAGCATAACTGAAGTATTCCAAGGAAATAATATCTATAGTGCTCAAAGATGAAGGATTTTTCACAAAGACCTATGGTTTGGGACATTTTTATTTACATTCTTCCAAACTGAGGCAGAATATCAATGATTAAGAACAATGAATTTTTGGTATATCACCCAACAGAATTTTTTTTTTTAAGTCCCAACAAATAATAAAAAGTTCACTAAAATCTTGAAAAGGAAATCAAACAGCAATTAAATAAATATGATTATATTTAAGTGTGCACTTAACACATGTAGTGAATCCTCCCAGTTTTTGTAAACAAAAAGGAGAGTGCAAAGAAGAAGTTCACATACAAGTCAACCACCCTGCACTTCTGCAAACAGACATGCCCCACCTCACCAGGAGGCAGCTGTGTGCACAGTAGACCAAACCTTCCAAATGTCATCTCCTAAGACTGAAAAGGAACACAGCAGTAATATCTTAGTGCTATTATCTTTACTTTTTCAATTTGTACATTTTTGTTCTGTTGCAAACTACTCCATTCTCAGGGCTTAGAGGAGCTGCAGACAAACCATAAAATTATGCCACTATTTCCCTGCCTTTTCCATTTTAGTGTATTCAACTGTTTTTAAGGGAAATACATTTGAAAGTATTTTCCCTCAACAAATATCTCGTTACATAAAGATTGTCTCTGAAATAATTAAGATTGCTCAATGTTAACCTAGAAAAGGATTGCACAACACTGACAAACAACCCCCTTGACACAAGGACATGGAAAATGACAGGATGTCAAAAGCAAAAGGAGGGAGACACCTGCAAATTAATTCTGTCATCTGCTCCCTCTCACCCACTCACCTCACATGGGGCTGAAGAATCAGGGATCTCACCTCAGCAGGGTGGTGAAAGGAGCAGAAGAAAGAACAAAGCAGCAGCTGATCATAACAGCTGCAATTGAAAATTGGAAGGGGAAAACACAGATAAAATTGAAAAACTGAATTTAAATGCAGAGATGGAGAAAGAGAGAAGAGGTAAACACCCCAGGCAATTAAAGAGGGAAGACTGCATTAGAAGAAGAGCAGGGGTCAGCCCAGCGAGTTAAACAAAGGCAGCGGCAGACTGCCTCCTGAGGGACCCTCTGTGCCAGGAGGGCACTGAGGGGTGGCACTGCTGCCTCTGAGCCTGCAGAGCAATTCCCCAGCTCTGGAAGAGGAAGAAGGCAGGTACAGGCACGAGTGATATCTACCATCCCTGCTGAACTCCACTGGAAGGCTGCCAAAAAGTCAACACAGCTGAGGATTAATTAAACTATGAGCAAACTACCATTGCTGAGCAAATCCTTCCCTCCTCCCTGTGCCTGAGAAACTGGGAGAGAAGACTGAAGTGCAAAGCTTGTGCAGGAGCACCCATCACCCTGAGGATGGCTTTGTGGCACTGGAGGATCCCCTAGGATATTTGCTGCTCCCTTCACTCGGGCAAACCACACTGCTCCTGCTGCACTACAGGCTGAAACGCCAAAATGGAGCAACCAGCAGGAAAATGTCCTGTGTCTCTTGTAGGCTTCTTCCCATTAGGGTTAGAGCAGGTCCTAACATCAGGATACAGATGCCTGGCTGAACCTCTGCACAGTTTACCTGACAGCATGCCTTTAAGGAAATATTTGTGTGGAGAAGGGCTGCATTTGTGGGAACCTACCTTAGGGTGTCCTTATCAATGCGCATTTGCTTTCCCTCCTTGGGAACAGGTACCACTATCAGTGTAAAATGATAGCTTGATTGTTGGAGTACTTACATGGTTTTAATGAGTAGCTGCTTAAGTGGTCCAGCAATTCCACACACAAATATTTGACCCCAGGGCTACAGTAATTTATGACCTCCCAATTACATAAAGTAGTCTTTTTTCTTTTGCTTTGCACTTGGACTGTTCCTTTTATTACTCACTCCATATCCTTTCCCACTGTTCCCCTATGGAGCTTCAGGTGACTGCGGGAAATGACAGAGGGAGATGTGCATTACCCACACGTGTGAGGGAAAAGGGTCCATTTAGTTGGAAACCTGGCAAAAAATAAAACAAAACAAAAAACAAAAAAACCAACCAAAAAAAACCAAAAACCACCAGGAATTGTGGAGACGTTTATATGGAAAAGCTTCAGGTAACTTTTTTTCCAAGAACAGTGCAAAAAGGGATGTGAGCTAAAAAACGGGGTCCAGAGCCAGAGATTCAATGTCATATATGTATTTGCCCATAGTTAAATGTTGAAATCCTGACCTTTTAGGTGTCAATAACTGCTGTAAATGTTTATGAGAGGGGAAAATGGAAATTCTCATCTAATTCAAGTCATGCCAGAAACATATTTGCATTGTCTACAGCAATTTAGAAACCGTATCAAGCACAGCCTGATCATATTAAAATTCTTAATTATGCAACTATGAACAAAGTCTTTGGATGTTTCTTCACGAAGTCCAACTTAAGACACACATTCCAGTACTTGAAAACTCTTGCTGTTTGTGGTAAGGGATTCATTAAAGTACTTTCAAAATATAAATTCTGTATCTTTCATATAATATTTGTAAAATCTGCTTTAAATGTATGTTTCTCCGGGCTGATAATACTATAACAGAATTGAAAAATAAGAAAGCCAAAAGTAATCTCTGTCTAATGAATAACAACTTTTTCATGAGCTAAAAATACACAGCTTGGATGAAGAAGGATAGCTTTGAGCTAAAAATAGCAGAAACAAGAAATATGTAAGAAAAAAAATTCCAAATTATTCTTAAGAATTTGTGCAGAGCTTTAATATTTATAACCTCTTTTCCCAAGCAGAGCTTCAAAACACAAGGAGGACGTGAAATTGATAACAAAGGAAAGATGCCAAGAATGTACAAAATAGAAAGAATTTCTGCATTCCTTCTGTGAACATGGAAGTCCTCCCTCTGAAGCAATTTATCTTGGCTGATGAGGGATTGGTGGGTGTGCCCAAGACAAAACTCGTCAGACAAAGACATGTTTGTTTGCTTTTCATTTATCTTGAAGTCAAAAGCACAATATGTGTCAGTGCCAACGTGGGCCTGTCCAGATCTTCCCTCTGCTGTGGGATATGAGATGAAGAGAAATTCTCTTCCAAAGGGAGGATAAGTCTGTAACTAACTCCACGATTATCATAAATTTGTATCATAAGTAGCCTTTGGGATGGCTGTACAAGCACAGTGAAAAGCATTCTAAACAGATGAGACAAATAAAGACAGAGGTGACACAGCCTGCTCCACCTCCTACGGTGGAATAATGGCCCACTCATCGCTACAACTGCTGGACTACAGGGCCTTGCTCCCTGCAGTGATGTTCCACCCCAAAGAAATGTAGATCCTTCAATTAGCATAAATTAGCCACTCGGAACCCACTCCAGCTAAAAACTCAGAAGACAAGCTTCTTTATGTTTTTAATTCCAGTCTTGGAATTAAATCACACTACAAATCTGTCTTTGAAAGTGAGATATTATCCAAAATTAATAGTTTTGGAAACATGGCATCAGAAGTTGTTGTCTAGGGAGTAGAAAGATGGAATGAATGAAATGATACTTATATTTTAAAATTTCAATTGTTTGTGATTCCGTGTGGACAAAAATTGACTCTGAATTGCCAGTAAGATAAAACACAGTACAATTAACTTTCTGTTTAGAACATGATTAAAGATCTCTGGAAGACAGAGAGTTAAGACTTTACTTCAAAGACAGGTATGCAAATTTATTCTGACAAAACAACATAAAGAGAAAAGTAAAAAAAAATAAAAAATTGTCTACTATCTCTACTAATCAACATTTTCTCAAAACGGAAGTCCAAGAGATCCATCATCAGAAATTCTTTGCAGATGAACAACATGTTAAGTGACCAGTTCAAATCAATTTATCAATGCAACGCCTGGATTTTCATACATTATATCTGATATTATTTTCTATTTTTAACTGCACCTTGTTTCAAGATGCAAAGAGCACAGAATGAATGCTCTGGACATTGACCTTCATTCTGTTTTCCACAGTAAGGACTGCAAAGCAGAATTTCTGGAAACTAAGAAGTTTTGAAATCCTGAATTGTTACTACACCACTCAGGGTTAAATTCTGCTTTCTCTGCTTTTGATAGATTGACAACAAGAGTAAAAATAGTACCATGATGATATTTTTGTGAAATTTGACTTATTTTAGTTGCTTTTATACCCTTATCGATCCCTTAGGATTGCTAGTTTTAAGCTATGCAAACTAAAATGTATTATCTGATGCAATCATTTGATGAAATTAATGGGCTGAGTTATTACTACAGAAAATGAGTGTTCAGTACTCCAGGGAATGAGGGCCTAACGAGGGGATAGCAAGACATCACTTTTTTGTCCAAAATTTAAGTGTTACATAATATTTACTCTTACCCACCCATATATTAAAACACCTAATGCAGTTGGTATTTAATTTGAATTTGTCTCATTCTCAGAAGACCCCATGGGGATTTTATTTACTTGCAAAGACATTGAAGAAAGGAGATATCCACTGCACTTGCATAATTCCTGGTCAAGACCTAGGGCTGGCTTTAGGCTGTATGAGCTTTAGAGGACTCACAAGCCTCCCTGTCGGAGTGTGCCAAATCCTACAAAGCCTGAATTTTAGCCCTGCTATCCTCAATCCTGGGTAGAACTTTATTGCAGGATTTTGTAGGAAGAAAATCAGAGGGAATCCCTCAAATTCTGTGGCAACAAGTGGTACTGATTGTTTGTTCACAGCCTATTTACCACAGGAAGAACCCATGGAGAGGGATAAGGTCTGTGTCTTCCAGAAGCAAGGGGGGGCAGAAAAGCTTCTGCCTAAAAAGATGCTACAAGGAGTTTATCCTGAGTTTGAGAAGACGTAGTTCGTTTTGTTACAAGCCCTTTTTTCCTGAATTCAACCAGTTCTTTCTCACATGCCTGTTACTCAAATACTCGAAGACCACTATAATGCCCTAGACTGCTTTAGGAAGCATTTCTGTTTTCAGAGGTGGGTCAGAAACAGAACATTGTACATGGAATGTGGACTCTCTCATGCAACATCTGGCATTTATCTTTCAAGCAGACAGTGACTGCATGGCACAAAACAATTGCAATTAAGTAGCAAAGCCCAGCACCAACAGGGTTAGAAGGAAATTTTGAACTACTGCAGTGCAGCAAGCTAGACTTCTCTACAGGTTTTACTCCTAAAGTACAGAAACCTTGGAAAAATTGTATCAGTTTATAAGATTCATAAAAAATGCAAAACATTCATAAATATGGTTTTAAGCTACTTCAAATATAATGCTGTAAATCTTATTACAGACTTCAGATGTAATTGTTCTGCTGTTTGTCTCATAACGCTGTGCCCCTTAACTTTATATGGTTACAAAGGGGATTAATTTTGCTTTAGTCCTTTGTTTTCTTTTGCTAATAAAGACCAGACTTGTTTATTCATTTTCTTTCAAGTACTTCTGTTTCTTATAGCATGAGCTCATGCAGATGCAATATAGAAAATAAGTATAGAAGTCTAGATGGTTCAGGTAAAGTACAAAAATCTGGACAACTGGAGAATCATCAAAAGCTTTGGGGATCATTCATTCTTCTTTTATTCCCTCTTACATTTCTCTTATTCCTTTTATATTTATTTATCTATCTCTATATTTTCTTTTTATTTCAAACTAACAGAAATGTTTTTCTCACCTCCTAACTTCTTATGCTTTCCTCTCAGAATCCAATTGTCTCTTTCTAAAATATCCTCTACAGCTGAGAACACCTTGCTATTAAGGGCTTATAAGTCCAAGTCCTTCAAAGATCTTGACAACAAGGATGGACATTTCCAGAAAAGCCCATCAGATCTTTCTGCCAGCTGAAAGCCCCTGTGGATGTAGAGATCTTTGCTGGTATGAATGTGTAGGTGGATGGCAGATTTCCCATATGGCATATCTAGATCAGGTCCAACAGTAATATCTTTATACATTTTGAAGAAAAATTAAAAAGAAAAAGACATTTTGTAAAAGAGTAGAAATGCCTTCAATGTTTAAAAATAAAAAAATATTAATTGAAATTATTTTGTATTGCACGCCCCTAGCCTGTGCTGTGAACCTGAATACAACAGAATTATGAACAAAAAGACCAGCTTAAGTAATTGCCAAAATGAAATTAAAATTTGCAACTGAACTGTTAGAATCAATATAGATTTTGGTACTCTCTTCTGTTGCAGAATCCCAAAATATTAGTTACCAAAATATTAGGAGCTACATAGTTTTCCTTGACAACATTCCTTTACATTTACAATGGAATTACAATTCCATTACATTCTCCAGCTATAATTCTATTTTAAAAAAATACTGTTTCAAATAATAGACTCATGAAAACATGTATTTTCATTATATTCTTCTGACAACAGAGATGCCTCTGGCGTGTAATTTCCTGGACTACAGCTTATGTGCATATTAATGAAGCTCTCACTTGTTAAAGGCAAAAAAATTCTTTAACTTAATGAGAGGTAAGAAGGAAAATACCAGAAATACAAAAAAATTTACTTATGGACTTTTTTTCTTTTTTTCAACCCATCTCATGCAGTTGTCCAAGGCGAGTTGAACAAACC
The DNA here is from genome assembly GCA_013396955.1 of Regulus satrapa. Classification (NCBI taxonomy): domain Eukaryota; kingdom Metazoa; phylum Chordata; class Aves; order Passeriformes; family Regulidae; genus Regulus; species Regulus satrapa. The sequence goes on from VWZN01016109.1 coordinate 942,753, forward strand.
TCAAACATTTCTGTGCTGCCTATACAGATCTTCATCCAGAATTGTGACTTCATCTCCCCATCCCTCTAGAGGCACCGTGTCCTAAGCACCCTACAGCTCTGCTTGCACACGCACTTGGTGCTAACAAGCTTAAAGCAGGAAGTGATGGTGATGTGATAGCCAACGAATGTTGGCAAAATGTCAAATGTCCGGTGTAAAATTTTATGAGCATGCACATTCCAGAGTAATGTGGACACAAGCCATCCACTGTAGTCCACTTTGGCAGAAATATTGCAAAACTATATAATTTTAGCCTATATTGCAATTCACTTGCAGATACTTAAAAAACACACCCATCAACCTCCCCAGAAAGGTCAAGGGAGCACATGGGCAGAGCAGACACAAGAGGAACTGGTGCATCCAAAGACATGGCTTGAAAACTAACACACAGGCAGAAGAATCAAAGCTCTTGCACAGGTTCCTCAGGGCTGACTAGAAGTGAAAACTCATCTAACATCAGGGAAATGTAAGTGAGCAGGGCTTTGCTGATGCTGCTGGTGTTACTGCCAGCAGGCAGTCAGGCACTTCTGAACCAAATTTCTGGCTCAGAATGACTGCATTACAGATACCCAAACACACCTCTGAAACCTCTTTATAAATATATTCAAGTCTACTATATAGAATATAGGCAATATATAGGGGACACTCACAACAGCAGGGAAAAAAGCATAGTAGAGATGAAAATTTCATTAAATCATTTGAGCTGGTAGGTTTTGAAAAGAAGAAATCACTATATTACCCAATTTTATACTTCTAAACACACAGTTATTGCCAATTAGCAGTTTTCAGAATGGATGGAAATACACATCCAAAGAGTTATTATATTAACTCTTATTTATATAATCAGTTCCAGTTCACAAAAGGAAACATGACATTTGCCACACTTAGAGACCCTCTACTATAACTTTCAAACCCACTAACTGTCAGAAAAAATTCTTCTTTTAAAAAATCATATGACATCCCTCAAAGCTCTATCTGTCCAAGGCTCGTTAGCAGTGAGTGATAAAAGACATTACCAAGGGAGATATTTTTAATGAGCTTGCACATTGTGTGTCTGCAGGCAGAACCCCTTCTTCTGGCCCTTGGGCTCCTGTCTTACCAAAACAGATCTCTCATGCAACTCTGCACCTTTGGCTTTTGTCAGCACTTTACAAGCTGTAATGAAACAAGTAAACTAAAGTCCAAATAAAATCCTGCTAAGTACCATCCAAAGCACTCATTGTGGCTGCACAAGTGTCCAAACACCTCAAATTCAGGTCCCCTGGATAACAACAGGTCAGGTTGCTTTCACAGCAGAGGCTGAATATCATGTGCAGAGTGTCTAATATCTGCTGCTAGCGACTGATCAATAAACCAGCCAATGTCCTTTACCAGGCTCTGTGTGGCCAGGCTTATTCCTCAGGAGTGGGAACCTTCAGCTCAAAAAACACAACAAAACAGGACAAAGATCCTTAAGAGGTTTTTGTGGCTATAGAGGTCATGAGGAGTTAAGGAAATGTGCTAGTGGATCACACACCCACAAAACCCCTATCATAGGCTTTGGCTGGTCCATAGGGTCAGCTCCAGGCAGAGCTGATGGAGAAGACCTCTAACTGTGGAGTGGAAATGGGAAAGTAACACTGATTGTCAAAGGTGCCTTGGGAACATTGCCCAAGACGCTTAAGAACTACCTCGATGACTTTTTCTTTTCTCTCCAGAGTTTCCAGAAGTCTAGACTTACTATCTTGGAAATGTCAGTATCAGACAAATTTATGGTGAGAAGCAAAGTTCATGAGATAATGTGGGTGGGGAAAAGAGGATATTGAGGGGAGAGAGAGGGAAGAGAGAGAGATAGTAAGTCTAGACTTTAGTTTTTATATATCTTCCATTTTGTGACATCATCTTGACTTCTAAGGATCTGGTTGATCTTGAGCTCACGAGGAAATAAATCAGTTCATAGACGATGGCATCAGTTCATTTGACTAAGACACAAATTGATAAAAACAAGCCTTGATTTTATCCAGTTCGAGCATCTAATGACCAGGGATTTGTCGTGATGCACATACAGCTAATGCCTAAGCCAAAAAAAGTATCAATTCAAAGTTGCAGAGAAAGACTGCAAGCCAGGGTCACAGAGAAATGCATAAATATGATGCTAAACTACCAGGATACTCTTTAGTGAGTCCTTCAGTGAAAGCTGGGAAAAAGACTAAAAGAAATGTAGATGACAGTACTGCCCAAGGTACTTTCCAATTCATCGGTCCTTAATTCATGGTTGTGTTGAACTTGAGTTGCACTGTACATATTGTACATATTCCTATTCATCCTGAAAGCAATTAATGCTTAACAGTGTGCTCATTTCACCTGATGAACAGGCTGATCAGAATGAGCTTCAACCTGTCTGGTTAAGCATAGGAGAAAGGCAAACCTGAAAACATTAAAGGGCTTAAGCATTCCCTTTGATTGCCATTAACTGACTTACATCTGGAAAAGGCATAAGAGAACATAATGTGATAAAATTAATGGTTAAGATGTTTGCAGAACAAGAATAATCTTTATGCTATAGACAGGAAATATTCAACTCAGAATAAAGTTTAATGAGAGCAAAATAAAGGCTAGGCATGTGGAAATGCTCCTCGTTGAGGATATTCTTCATACCAATTACTCTTCAAAGGTAATGTGTTAATGTTTTTGGCAAAAGATTACAATTAAATCAGATGAATAGTTTCCAATGTTTTTGTATCTAATATGCTCAAAAATGTGCTCATATTATGAACTTGTCATCCTTGTATTTTATTTTGGCAACACATATATACTGATTTCAGTTTTGTTAAGAACTTAAAAACATCTCAGCCTATGAATCTTGTTTATAACATGACAAATAATGAATTTGTTTTCATTACTGTTTTTTGTTTTCCAAGAAAATCTCATGGGGAGTAAAATTGTCAGTTAATTCCTAGTTGTTTCCTATTTCTTCCAGAGAGATATATTTTCTTATTTTTATTCTTAAAATATTGTCCTTAAAGATTGACCATTGTCTTGAGCTTACAATCTCTTCTAATTCCTCTCTAAAAAATTATTTTGCCTTGATGTGCTTCCAATAGTAGCATATTAACAAACTAAAAAACCACAATAATTCCCTGATCAAGCTCAATTTTGGACCACAAAAGAGAACACTGAGTGCAAAGTGGAGAGGTACCTCTGAGTTGGGATATTTTTCAGTGTTTAACACCCCACATATGACCTCAGAAATTTAACCCTGTGTTTCAAAAACAATGCTCTACTAATTTTTTTCCTCGCACAAACTTCAGTAAGAGCAGTAAGGCATTTTTATTTTGTTTTCTGGATACAGAGTTTCCTTTTCTCAGAAAAAAAAAAAAAAAGTACTTAATAAGGCGATAAAGATCACTCTGCAAAGATTTGGGAGATGAAATGCTCAACAAAGTAATGAATGCACTTAGGTAACAAGAGCAGGAGCTGAAATCTTCCATCTCATACACTCATAGAAACCTTAAACTCTGCATTGCTCTTTCTCTCACACCTTTTCCTACTCTGCCCTCATCATTCCAAGTTCTCCCGCATTTGCTATACCCTGCTCTGCACAGTAAACCCCACCTCTGCCGGACTCAGCAGATCAGCCTTTTTTCTGACCTGTTTTCTGGGACTTCAGAGCTCTTCCCCAAAACAAGGCCGGTGGAGTTATACTCCACCAAGGCCCCTTGCAAGCACTTTTGGGTCACAGAAAGCCATCCACAGAAACAAGTGCCAGCTCGGAAAAATTGGATATTTATCCAAAAAACAGAAGAAAACGGTGACAGAGGAGAGTCACAGGAAAGAACCTCAGAGAGGAGGAAAAGTTGCCATCCTGTATTTTCAGACAGAAGTAGTTTTTTTAAAATCCCTGTCAAAAGAGTTGGAGGAAGACAATTTTTATGCAAGGATGCCAAGCAAAGGACAGCCTGGGCTGGGATAAAGTAGCCTCGGGCAACAGGTGGTGATGGAGGGATCCCTGACAGGGATTAGCTCAGGAAGACACTTGCCCCTTTCATAGTATCAAGACCTCGAATGAAATAACAGCTAATAAAAAGTGTGTTGAACAGGGGGGTTTGGGTTAAAGAAAAAAAAAAAAAAGGACATTTATGTTAAGAATAGGTCATCCTGTGTTTAAACTTCTGTTTTCAAAATACACAAGTGAGCAGATAGGGCCTTCTTATCAATCTAAGTTCTTTTGGGTTGTTTTTTTTGCTTGTTTTCTAGAGATTAAAATTGATTACCTAACCAATATAAATAGAAAATACCAATATGAAAGGTATGGTACTCTCAGATCTCAAAATCCTGGCCTAGATTTGATCTCTACTTCCTAGATCCCAGTTGCTTTAAATTGCAGTTCTCAGCTCTATGTGTGATTCCTCTTGCATTATTTCATGCACTGCTTTAACCTCTTCACTTAGGCCATATCTATTTCCACTGCCATGCTGTCCACTAACAAATCCTCATGTTACTTTTTTTGTATTGTAACTGTTTATATCTTTAGTTTTGCAGGATGACAGGATCACGTTCATGAGAGCAGAATATATCCCCTCTTTGTGTCCCAGTGTATTACAAAGAATTGACAGGTAAATTCCTATATACAACTAGCACTGCAACCCTTTCCTATAGTGAGGTTTGTGCCATTTTCCCTGTAATTACAAAGAAAATATAATAAAAATACTATGTCAGCTATCAAAAAAAGGGAAGAAATTTGTACCTCTTATTATTATAAGAGTCTATCAAATTAGGAAAAGAAGATGGATTTGATTGGAAACAATGTACTTTTTCTGCTCAAATACTGCCACAAACCTGACTCATAAGTGCTTTATTCAGAATTAGTGTCAGGAGCCAATGCCCTATGCTCCTACTCCCTTTTCCCATCAGTCTTCAGAGGAGCCCTCACTCATCTCTGGGCATCCTCAGCCAGAGACCCACATCCCATCACACACCCTTGAGGAATTTGATGTCATTTACCTTCTTAACTGCTATACTCTTGTATAAGAGTAGAACAGGCATTCTAATTATAAATAGCTGTAGATTTCAAACACTTAGGTCTTTCAGTAAAAGTGCTGTAAATTCAGAAGAGGTTTTTGGATGAAATGGTCTTAAACCATGTCTTCAGTGCCTGCTGCTGCTCTTCATAATTTTTGCTACAAAGTCTTTCGGACATTGCTGTAGTTCTTTGGTTTTACCTAAGGCAGAGGAGTCTGCATTCCTATTTAATCATTGGGCTGATGTACCCAGCATTGTTTCCTGGGATATGGGGTGACCAGAAGCCTGTGGGTCACAGGTTAAACTTTCTGGGATATGTGCATACATTTCCAGCATTAATCCCGATTTTGATTTTCAGGATATTCAAGAACTTTGAGGCTCAGCTGAAAGAAGTGTATTGTCCTATTATAGAAAAGGGGGGATGGGAGGGGGAATTGTATAGAAAACAGTGTTCTGAAAGGCAGCCTCTTTTCTCCCAGAATAATTTCAAAATACCAGTTGAATTGCAAGTACAATTTCTGTTCCTTGCACCTCTAAGTGGACTTGACTGCGGATTCAAAAAAAATGTACCTGTTTATTCTCTAAGGGAAGACTATTTAGGAAACATGTATGCTTATAATTATGGGAATCCTTCAAAACCTCAGTTATGAAAGGATTTGGTTTGGGTTGGTTTGTTTTTTGGGGTTTTTTTTTTATTTTTTTGTATATAAGTTGCAATGAAATCTAATTAATTGTATTAAAAATGCATGATTTTTGCATTCACATCACATTGCTCCTTCTCTGTTCACAAAGTCTCATAAATGTAACCAAGACAGATCAAGTTTCACTGAGAAAATTAGCCTAAGAAAGAAAGCAGAACTCCCTTCCACTACCACCCTTTCTGCTTTCCTCATACATTCACAAGAGAAAGACTGAGGTAATATCAGCTGCACAGAGAAGGAAGAAATTAGGGGTCAAAACTTGATATTTCATGCTACGTGTAGACTATGTATTTGTGAGAACTTTACATGTGGTCATATTTGTCAATAAAAATATGGCTCTACTTAAACTCACAGAAAATGTGAAACACACTGAATACTGCCTTTACTTTTTTACTTATTGTCTAAATTTTGTCTCCATACACAGAAGAATGAAGATTACCTGTCAAAATAAAATGCTGTAAGAATGAAATATACAGCAAGTACTGTGGGAAAGTACTTGGTTTCCCTACAGATGCAGCAGCTGGTGTGCACTGCTCACAAATGCTTATTTTATTCAGCCAGAAAAATAAAATAGTTTGTGGCATATTTCAAATGAAGACATCTTGAATTTTTCACATGCTTAGTATTCACTATTTTTTACTTTAATATTCATAAGTCTTCACTGAAAATTAGCACTTTTTGTACTGTAAAAGGTTAATTTTTAGCTCTCTTTCCCATTCAATGTAATATACTATTACACAGAAAGGAAATCAAAATGTCTTTTAAATCCAGCTTCAAGTATCTAAAACACTTCATATTAAACTGCAATGCTTAATTTAGTATCTGTACAGGACTGGTAAACATTTTACACAATGGGCTATGTAGCCTAAGGGACAAAGCTGCAGCATTCTGAAGGTGGTATAATAGGTTGGAAGGATGACTGTACACTTGAGAGGAGGCAGAAAAACCCAAAGCAAGGAAATCTTTACCACAATTGCCAGAAAATAATGTAATCACTATGTGAGCACACCCTCTGGCACTCTCTTCTGTAAGGACAGGAGAGAAGTCTACAGTACTGTCATGGTCCATGGGCCACAAATGCTCCCAATGCAGCCTTGTACTCAAAGCTTTTGACAAAAAAGGTCAACAGCTGTAGTTCGCTGAAAGTCTGGGGGCAATAATTCTGTATTTTTATGACATAAATGACAATAGTTTTTCAACAAGAGAAAGAACAGAGAGAGAGGAGAGACAGCAAAAATAGAAAATAAAATTAGCCTTATTTCATTTCCTTTCTACATTACTGGTTGGAATAAAATATAAAATATTGTTCCAAATTCCCTCGAGTGCTTGAACTCATTCTTCAAAATGAAAAGCGTTAATTACCTGCAGCAGTTACGTTCATCCAATGCAACAAGATTTGATTTAGCCTGTCCAACCTCCTCAGAGCTGCTATTGGACTTTTGTTTGGGCAGTGAAGAGACGGCATGCATGTTATTATGAAAAATCTCAATCCCAAGTATGCAAACAAAAATTCCTCAAAGATAAAAGGAAATCAGATCATTAATATCATACTTGCACATACATTTAAAAATTCATTGCTAAATACTGGCACAGATAACTAAAGATTCTATAACTACTGCACATGACTCCGAAAATGCATCCAGCACTTCCAGAAGTGATGTAAAAAATAAGTGTCTAGGGAAGGTAAAATGTTTCCTACATTATATCAATATTATCATTTAGGATGAGCCAAAAAATATCCTTCTGCACGTTGAATTAAACTGCTTGGGAAACTCTGGGATCAAAATATTCACTGGATACAGATGTTACAATGTTAGAAACCAAAAAAACCCCAAACCATTTATAATCCTTCCTTCTACACGTCTACCTACCATTCCTACCATTTCGTGATGTGCTTGTGATTTTTCACAGGAGCTCAAAAGGTTCAGCTCAGCCAGGGAACCAATGGAATAACTTTCTGCTCTCTTGTTCCCATAATCTCTTTGATCCCCAGAACACGCCTCCCACCACTGGCCATGCGTGTCGCCTGCGCGATCCTTTTCTCCTTCACTGACACCAGCAGCCCAAGTGCCACAGTCCTGTCTCCACAGTGATCCCTAGGAGCTAAATTCTCTGCTCCTAATACAGATTGGGTTGGGTTGGTTTTTCTTTTTTTTTCCTTCCTGCTCTCAGATTCATAACAAAGCAATAAAAATGGAGGGCCTGCTCATGGAATCAGTTCCACACATACTTGTCTTATGGAGGTGAATAATCCTGCTGATTTCAAAAGAATGACAAATGTGCATGAAGTTCAACGTAAGTGTAACTGATTGCAGGCTCGTGGCCTGGATGCTGATCCCAGGATTTGGCTCCAGCAGCACAACCTTATGTAGCTTGTGCTGATAAGCCTTATTTTAATATTAGTAAAGGGGGTATGGCACAGAACGTGTCTGTTAAAAGGTTTAAAATACATGTGTATTTTATTTAAGAAATGTTGAATTTCTGGGCAACCTCCCTAAATTCCTTTAGTTTGCTGAACAATTAGAATCAGCTTTGGCATTCTTGTGCAATGACGCAGCGGAGAATTAAATGACAGACCATATGTATATGAAACGTATGTAAATTCATACAAACATGCAGCAAAGTTAGACATATTATAGAAGAAAAAATGCTGAAATATATGCTGATTAGTGCACACAAGGCTCGACACTGTGGTAAAAAAAATCTCCTGTGCTTATCTATGAATTTATCATAACTTGTCTCATCTACAAAACAGAACAAATGTTTAAAACCTTTTTTAAAACCCTCTTTTTCAAAGAAAGTGCACATCTGCTCAGCGAGTCTGACCTTTGAATTTTCCTCTCTCAAGTCTGACGGTCTGAATTTGCATATTGTATTGTATCCGTCAAAACTTTCTTTTGGAAACAAATTTCAAATTTTCAACAAAAATGTTCTTAATTATCCCCATATAAAGATAATTTTTATATGCTAGAAGACTCTAGATGTCCAAAATAGCAGCAAATACTGAATCCCAGGAAAAGGAAGCAGATTCCTCTCTCACTTATACAAGAGTTTGAAAGCCCCCCCTCCACACAGAGGCACTTGTGCAGGCAATCAGGGGCAGTGCTGAGGTACAACAGTGTAATCAGGATGTCACCCAGGCAGAACTCTTGGCTTACAGGATTTCACAAGTATTCTAACACCCACAGCAAGCTGCCACACTGCTTACAAAGCGAGCAGAAGCACAGGCTGGCTCGGTGGTCAGCTGTCCATCGCTCCACTGGTGCTGCTCTCTGGACAGCCCCTGAGCCAGGGCTGCTGGGACCCCCATGGCAGCCGTGCCACACAGCCCTGCCCACACTCAGGGCTCCTGGCAGGGAAAAGGAGCCTGCATCCTCCTGCTGCTCCACGGGCAAAAGGCATCTCCAGCAACTGCCCGGCTGCTCCTGAGCACAGCAGCCTGAAAGGACCCTGCACTTGAGCAGGGGAGCAGGGATGGAGAGCGGGGCTGCCACCTGCACAGCCAGGGCACAGGGAGAGGCAGCTTCTGCTGCTCAGGGGACAGCACAAAAGGGACAACAGTGATCACCCAGAGCAGGCATCCTCTGGGTTCCCAGACTGCAGAGCCAGAAGAGCTGGAGCCCTGCATCCCTGCTCCCCTGGCTCCTACAGTCTGCACTCACTTTAGAGTCTCTGAAACTGGCACCTGAAAACCTAAAAAAACCCTGAAACCTACCAACCTTCTGCCTGGTGCTGGAAACAGCAATGACACTATGGCATTTGTAATCTCACGGCTTACTTGTTGGTTATCTTTTTGTGCAAACAATTAATAAAAGCTTTGCTTTCATACACAGTGAATTTTGAAGTGCATCAGTAGTTTAGCATAAAACTGGAAAAAGAATTAGAAAGTTAACATGCATTTTGAGAGAAACCACTAATCTGGAAGAACAAAAGAGCACAGCAGATTTTGGAAGCACTTCCCAAAATACTTCAGGCCAGAATTTCCACAGGGCTTCTGAACCATGATCACAGCATTTATGATGTATGTATGATGACTTATTGCAGATTTCCATCTAGCCTAAGGCATTTACTTTCCTAATTTGCTACATATCATAACAAGAAGAAAGTGAAAATAGTTTGCAATGACCACCAATGAAGAAAGATTTGTAAAACACAGACCACATTGATCCATGACAATAAGGAACATGGGATGAAAGCAATTTTCCCTCAAAGTGCTCAAAAAACCCTTTCCAAAAGCAGCATTGATTTATCATTAAAGAATAGGAAAATTTTAAAATAAATCTCCATCTCTGTTCATCCATCCTTCTGCTTTATACATCAATTAGGAAAAAAAAGAAATCTGTATGGTCCATAATCCAGATATAAACACCCATTAAAATAAACTCTTGGTAACAATTCTGTAGTCATTTACTACAGTTGTTATTTCAATGAAATTAATTGCTAATTACCTTTGCAACAGAACAAACTCCTAACCAAGGAAAAAACCCAAACAACCCAAATACAGATATTAACATAGGTTGAACCCATTAGTCAAAGCAGGCCTCCTTATTGTGGAAAATCCCTCATCACTGTGGACAATCCTAACTGAGTAAGGAATATTTCCTTGGAAAATTAAGGCAATCTCAAATTAATGTTTGTCCTTTGCATATTTACCTTACTTTTTTTTAAACTTAATTTCCCCATGAGCCAGCCCAAGCTCTCATCTGCTACTGCAGTTTCCAACTGGTCTCAGAACTAGAACAGACCCCTTGAATTTATGAGTGTCTGTTAGGAAGCTGGACAACGTCCAGGACACAAAATATGAGCGTGACCCTCTGATCTGCAGTCAGCAGTTCAATACTGCCCAAGGGAAGAACTTTCAGAGTGCTCAGAGGAAATGCAAGCTTGCACACACTGCACACAGCCCCTGTGCCCCCAAAATTCTGCCCAAAACACTATAATTTGTGTCCATAGTTTTGTAATTGTTCAGGGACTGGGAAATACAACTAACATCTGAAAGTTACCTGGTAATAATGCAAAGAATTTATAATAACAGACATGGTTCTCGCTTCAGAGAGTTTTATATACATTAAAATAAAAGTTGAGTTGTGGAGATAAAAGAAATCACTCTCTTATCCAAGCCATAACGCTAAGAATTCAGTGATTTTTCCAACAATTACTTATGTCATATACACAGCAGTAATTTTTCTTCAAAAGAAATTAATTCTATGTTTGTACACGTTGCATGGATTGGTGATGACAAAACTAACACTGGTCACAGACTTTTGCTGTAAAACGATTCCGTTTACCAAAAAGGTAAGGAAAACTACAAATGTTGCTGTTTGAAAGTATTTCCTAACAAAGTACTAAAACAAAATATAGCTTTTTTACTTCCATGAAAAATGCCAACTGGATGTTAAGCTTTATTCTTCAGCCAGATGCTATAGATACACAGACATCACAAAAAAACCCAAAAAAAGGAATAATGGGAGACCCCTTCATCACAAATACCTCTCACTGCAGATTTATCAATTTAATTGGGGCATCCAAGAATGCTTGTGCTGCTGTTTTTATTATTAACTGCATATCCTGTGGTAGTGCTAAGTTAAAAGCTTTTGAAGGAACATCCTTTACTCCCAGCTACCTGTTCAGCAGCTCCATCCCCACGGCACAGCAGAGCTGTTTGTGCATTTGGCAGAGTGCTCACTGGGAGTCATACATGACTGAGCTTTGATAGCCATGCTGTGCCCTTCTACCCAGAAAGAAAGAATGCAACTCATGTAGTAGTCAATTTCCTGAATTTTATAATTTAGATAGTCTTTTAATGCTTAGTTTCATGCTGTAATTTTAATAATTACGAATTGATTTATGAGGAATTAAAAAACTAATCTGTAAGCTTCAAGAATCTTCAGATTCACCACTGGGTATTTCCAGACCTTCTGTATCCAAACTGAGGATACAGAGCAGGAATGCAGACTAGAAATTGAAAACAAATAAGATCTTCCCTTGTGAATGACACAAAAGCAAGTAAGGACTTACATGGCTCTGTGATTGGCATTGTTTCAGTGCTTCAACAAATCATTCCTGGTCTCATACAAATTTAAAGTCGCTAAATATATTTTTATTTTTTTAACTATCATATTCTTAAGCCATGTTGTGAATTGATTTAATAAATAAGTAAGTGTAACTAAGGAATTTGGCAGCCTCAGCCAACTTCAATTTCTATTTTTTTCCTGGTTGAAAGAAAAAACAATTGCTATACTCTGTATTACTCTTGAATCTTAAAATAAACATAAGCTAAATATAGACTCAATATTAAATACATATAAATGCACTTCTGCATAGGCATTTAGTATCAAATACACTAATAAACATTAAGTAAAAATTATACATCAATTTTTTATTGCTGATAAATTCTAATTAATTGATGAAACAATTACCCTAGTGAGCCCTTTACATTTCCATTCATCTTTCTTTATTAAAAGATGTGCAATACCTGGACTCTTGTAACAGGCTTGTATCAAACCTTATGTATAGCAGAGGAAGAGGTCATACAAAATGGACCCTCTTTCAGGTATCATCAAGATTCACTTTTTATTAACTATTTTATTTAAGCTATGCAAGTTAAAAGGCTTATGTCTGACTGATGAAACATTTCTGCCCATTCTGCATTGAATAAATACTTGTGACTGAAAATTTAGCTTGAAATTACACATATTGAGTTTATATGTCTGGTCATGGGGAGTTTAATGTTGTCTGGAAGATGCAAGGCCTCGGTGATCAGAGAAATTCCTATATGAGTGTACATCTATGAAACGGACTCTAAGGTCTCTACAGGAATAGTAAATCTCTCAATATGAGGATAAGGAGAGGTACTGAAGTTTTGACTTGCATAAGTAACAGAAAGCAAAAACTGGGGAGAAAAATTTTTTTATATATATATATAATAAAATGAACTAGGAAGAAAAGGATATTAAATATTAAGAAATCTGAATATCTGACAAAAATCACTACAGGAAAACCTTTGGATTAGACTTCTAGAAAGCCCAATTCAATCGAACAACAGCTGTCCAACTGGAAGCTGACACGTCAGCCATGTCCTATCCAGTGCCGTCCATCACAGGAATAAATTTACCATCTTAGAAAGCAGCGTGAAAAACACCCTAAGTAAGGATCCATAGTGGAAATNGTTACAGGTTGTTTGTAGAAAAATGAATATTCTCCAGCCAAATGAATGTACCACCATCAGATTAGGAAGGCAGAAAATAGGAGGTCTGTACCAATGGGAAAACTCAGAGCCCAGATGACAAGCTCTTGTTATTNCTTTCCCCCCACCCCGTGCTCCCCCACCCCATTTGTTATTTACATTAAAATAATGCCCAGAGGCTGTAAACAGGATTGGAACCTGGAAACGAGTTCCGACAGCTCTTTGCGCGGGGCTGTTGGAGCTTGTTGGATGGGAGCGTGCACACAAATGAATGTTTGTGCACACACACACACACACACAGAGCAGCCCTGCCCACTGCACACACAGACACACTCGTTTGCATACTCCAACCCATGACTTTACACTATCAGCATCTCAGATAAAGAGATATTTTCGTATCCTGTATAATGCAATGACCTCTTGGTCCGTAGGTGGGCTGAGTAGATACTCATTTTAAAAGCAAACTAGCAGAAAATCATCTGAAATCTGCTGGTTTTGTAAGCAAAGTCCACAGTACTCACAGGAATAGATGTCACATACATTTTAGCATTAATAATTTTCCTCACTCTTCTCCATTTTACGAATTCATAATATACAAAAAAAATATCAACATATAATTCTTTGCTCATTATCTGACTGGTATTTTGAACATGGGATAAGCCAGACATACTTCTCTGCTACTTTCTCATTGTTGAGCCCCTGTAGAAAATACTTGAGCAAGAATAAGGTAAAAATCCCTTAGATAAGACTTTTTCCTAATACCTCATATTAGAAGACATGGATTCACAGCAGATCTGTTAACTAGGCACATAAAAATGCCCTTCAAATTCTGCCCAGAATTACAGAGTATTACATTCTGCTGTGGCTATCAAATCCATGGATATTCTTAGCCTGGACACACAACTCCCTCTGTAAATCACTTTGCACCTTGTGACAATTTAAGTTTTATATCTGTGTCTGCAATCTGAAGGGGAGGGAAGGCAGAAAGATAAATCTATAGTATATCTTAGTTCTATGAAGAGACCTCTGTTAATTAGGTCTTCCCCAATCATCACCTCTTTAATTGGCATTTTTCTAGTATCAGGAAGAGATGCCCAAGATTTAGATGTCTGATGCTGAATTGAAAGGCCACCAATACTGCATAGCCCTGTGCCAACAAGACAGCATCTACTGACAACAGAATTACTTTTTGTTTTAAAAACAAAGTCTAAGCATT
>VWZN01016109.1:957541-1079305 GCA_013396955.1 Regulus satrapa
AAAAAACAACAAAAAAAAACCACTACAGAATTCAAAACAATATTGTTCAACTAGGTACTAATACATTTATTTATGCATTCCTTCATTCCTTTTGAGCAAAATCTGATTTGGCCCTACATCTTATGTTTCTTAAAGATAAACAGGGCATCATTAAAAAAAAAAATTCTTGTTTAGGCATAAGCCAAATGCACCATGGTGAATATGACAACAGTTCTTATTTATGCACAAGGAAATCAAGGCTGTATTTGCACTATACAGTTTTTAAGGGTTTTCTAACATTATGAGTTAAATTGATTCTATTAATTATTTGGGAAAGATGAGAAACATTCAGTCCTTTGATAACATTTTTTGCTGAATGACATTAACTTACCAACTTCGATGGTTATACCTCTCGTTCAAGACAAATGTTTCTTAATATTTTTTACTGAGAATGCATTGTAAATAAATTCATCTAGCACTACATTTTATTCATCAACCAAAGTGCTAGTGATTAGAAGTTCATGATGTAGCCAGTAAAACTGTTTGTCTAAAAATCTACACTTCTTGAATAAAGAAAGAAAGAGGAAAAGACAGAAAGTTTTTTTCATTATCTAGAACTGGATATATTTAAACTAAAGAGTTGTTTAATAGCTTCTCAGGCTTTGATTTATTTTGCATTGAAGGAATTTTGTCCCACATCAAAGATGTCTGTTAAAGAAAAAAAAAATTCTTTTCTTAAAACTCTCCCCCCCAACCCTTGGCTGAACACATAATTTTCAATTTAGGAGCAGGTGACAGTGAGATAACTCCCAAAGGCAGAGTATTTAGACTTTTACAGAACTAAACAACCCTGTTATGATGAAAGCTGGACATTCCTCAGTGCTGGGATCAAATGCAAACATTGGTGTTTTGCTAAACTTTGAGACTGACAATGTAAGAATTTTACAAGAACCATTAAACATTTATCATCACATCCTGCAAATTACATTTAGACAAGGGAAATAGTTCCATAAAGCAAACAACCTTAAATATAGAGAAAAAAAAAAAAAAAAGCCGAAACTTTTTAAAAATGGATGCATATTTAAGAATGATGCTTCTTTGAAATAACCTGTCAGCAATAATGGGTTTTCATAAACAGGAAATGGTATTTTATAAATAGGAACAGATTATTATCATCCATGATGACAGAAACTACATCCTTTCTTTCTCCTGATTATGTTCAGTGCAAAGTCCATCAAGTTGAGCACTTGCACAGACCAAATAACAGGAAATTGTAAGGTCAGATGAGAACAGTGGAAGTTTCTGTAACACAAGTGTGGCAGAAGTTGTGGCCACTAGAGAACAGTACAAAAAGGCTGAAGAGGCAGGAGAAATTATCTAACTTGGGAAAGTGAGGTTTTAAGTTTGGGAAAAGAGGGTTTGAAGAGCCTGCAGGTTACTAATGTGGAAAGAAGGGAAAAGAGGCTGGAGATAGGATTGACAAAAAAAAAACAACTTTAATGAGCCTGAAACCCTGGAATGAATAGTGCAACTGGAAAATTAGTGTAGAGGAAAAGGAGATAAGAGAATGAAGAGTCACTAGAGGCTCTAAGTAAGGAGACATTAAAATCCTGAATAAAAAAATTTCTAAAGAGCAATTCCTTGAATTAGGAAGACAAAGTTGAATACGAAGCATATCCATGCAAGTGTTGAGATATTAGTAACTGGATTATTGCAACGTATTTCAGGCAGGAAACTTCTCTTAATGACACGAGGCAGACTGTCTTTGACAGGAGTGGTTGGCGGATGAAAAACTCTCGGTACTCAAGAGGAAAGCTGGAAGACAAATTTGGAGAGACAGCACAGTTCAGGATTTCTTGGATGTTAAGAGTGTAGAAATGAAAAAGACTGTAGAAAGCAATATTCTTGTTTAGCCTAACAGAAGCGTCTATATTTAAGAACAATGTCTTACAAATCTTACAGGTACAAAGCAACATGAAAATTAGCTAAAATAGATCCATTTTGGGAACATATGACACCTTTTAAATATATGCCTTTAACTGCCTATACAAACCATTGCTATAAGAGAAATCACCCTCATCTGTTTTGCAAAACATCCTTTCTAGAATTGAAGCTTAGTCTCATTGAAACATAGATAAATATTTGTGTTCAGATGATGAATTCACTTGCTCCTTCTAAAGATTCATTATTTGATTCTGCATCTATAAGAAAAACAAATTTACACAAAGGTTTATCACTACTCCATTTCAATAGCGCATAGAAAACTGAAACTAATGGAAATGCACAACTGTGCTTTATGCAACAAAAGCCTATTTATAAATTATGACTCTATACACAATATGCCTTGGGGATTGTTCCTGTTCTAATCAAATACTTTTGCAATTTTTTTGCCAAGAACTGAGAAAGTATTTACCTGTAATAGTTAGGTGAAAGAATGATACTATCAGGTAAAATATGTTTTCACATACACTGTGGATGCTTTATTCACTCACTAGCCAGCTTCTAAAGGTTCCACAAAAATTAAATCACATAGCTTAAATATTTGTCTGCAAATAACACTGGTTAAATAACTCTGCAACATCTGGTTTCCTTTTCTGTTTGCTATTTGAGAGCTTTTTCTGAGTATAATTAATCCTTATAAAATGGGAATAAAGCAAGTTATTGTCTTTTGGAAACTGATGAAGTATATTACAACTACAGAGAAAGGGACTGTACTTCATTCTGCACAGCAGAGTTAAGATGCCCACAAAGAGAAAGAAAAAAAGTTTATGTTCATGTGAAAATGTTACTTGGAGCTCAGAAGTCTAGATTCACTTAACAAATTCATTCAAATTAAGTACTTAGAGTAACCACAAAGCTGAAGTGCAGAATTTCAGCAGAAGGACAGTTCGAGGAGATGGAAAATAAAAGCACAGAGAGACGTGACAGGACAGTTTCTGTCTGCCTTGATTCTCCAGGGCTCTGCGCCAACACAGACGGAATTTGTGGGCCAGTACAGATAATCAAAGTGGGAGGAAAAACCCAACAGTGAATGGTGCTTCTATGGGAGCTGTGGTAACATACATAAGTATTTGCATGTTCACGACAGTATTGATCTAAAACCAAAAAAAAGTTTTGTCCTCCCTGTATCTGTCAGTCTGCACAGGAGAACAAAGCCACACTCCTGAGAAATCATCTTTGAATTGAGGATTCATTACTGTAACACTTCAACCAGCAGACCTTGACAGGGCAGCTCCAAACCAGGCTCTTAAAAAAGCTCTACATCAAAAAAAGTCTTTATTATGCTAATTACAGCAGGCAAAACTAACATATCCCAATCTTTCTCTTAGAAATCAATAAAACCTTTGCCTTTGTGCTTCATAAACATCAGTTTAACATAAAAAGGTCAAGAAGAGGCACTGAATCTCGATGAAAATACTGTTCTAGCCTCCTGTTTTTGTTTCACAGGAAAAAAAACAGAAAGAAAGAAAGGAAAAATTAAAACAAAAAAGTTATAAATAAGTTTACATTCAGTAAAACAGTCTTTCCTACTTGTACAGTTCAGGTACTTGGTCCACACATAAAAATAAATTAAAAGTGGAATTTTTTCTCTGCTTTAAAATCAATTCTATCACCTCACCAAAATCACCAGAGGAGATTCATGTTGATCAGCTAATTATGTATTTATAATATATAATAAAATATTATCTACTTTTTGTTTCTGTTCTGAGGCTTGATCTGATTTTGCCTTGTAAACACAACATCCTACATTTGGAACTTTCTTTGTCACCTTTTATAATCAAAGCTTATTTTACATTTCAACAAGATATTACCCACAAAAGGATTCAGACTCCATGGAAGTGGCTGGTCCAACGCCTTTGCCACCTACACAAGCAACAGTTTGAACCTCAGACTACAAAACCTTACAAAGAGCATGACTTTTTCCAAGAAAACCTCAGCAGGACTCAGGATATAACCTTCAGTATCTCTCAGCACTTCTGACTGGACAATATATATGAAAGAAGAGTGGGTAACACACCTGGGAGTCACACAGTCATGAAGCCTAAAGCCCACATGTCCACTCTTCATCGCATCCAATTCAGTAAAACTCTAATTTTTTAACCCTCTTCATTGTATCTTAAGAACAGGATCTAGGCCTGCTGCATATCTAGACATGTATTGGACTTTGCCTGTTGGATGAAATTAAAACCACAAATTGGCATTACCAGTTGGGCCAAAATTTATTAACTACTCTAAGTATGTCGCATTACACTGTTTCCAAAAATCAGTTTGCTAAAGGAAATCTTCCCAGTGAAAATGTGGGGTTTTCTTCAATATGCTTCAAATTTCTGCATTTTTCTGCATCAATTTGTTATGGAACTATCTTTCATATTATCCCTGCTTTTATTTTCTTCGGTGTTTGTTTTTAGAGTCATAAATGTATTTCCATTTCATGCTATTCCCAGCTAGGAATAAAATGACGGTACTTCCAAGAGAGAAAATTACCCGGGAATCTGTTCTGCATTTGTAGACAGGAGAGAGGCACTTTGAATGGAGAAGAAGAATTAAATTAGCCCCAGATATAGGGCCTGAATACTAGCCATGTGTTTTTGAAGTGAGTATCTGCAAACCCTTTCCTATAGAGCCTTTATAGTCTGAATTTTATAACAATAAAGGTATAATCTGGTAAAAAGTTCACTGCCCTACAGCAAGCACAAAACACTTTTTTTTTTCTTCATCCAAAGTAACCACTGGTCTTTGAATAAAATATTTTTACCTTCCCCCACAGCCACCAGTTTAGAATGAAAGCATATTCCATGTTTAAGATTCTATATTTACTCAGTTTAAATATTTATGGGCGAGATGTATATACAGTATTGAATAAAACAGAAACCAGATTCATTCCTTAATGAGTGAGAAAGAATAAACTTCATATGGGGCAAAAAGTAGTGCTAGAAATTGTCACTGCTTTCAAGTCAGCAGCCACAAGAAATGTTGTCTTCTCAACTACTGCACAAAACAAAACCAAAAGCAAGTGTTATTAGTTTTTCTTCTATATTATCAGATTTTTATGACAAAGGCTAGAATGTTCAAAAATGGGTTTAAATTTATTCAGCTGTTCTCATAGTTTTATGTTTCACTGGGCTGCTACACTGCATTATGTTCCCATATGACTAGATTAAAGCTATCTAACAGGCTGGTGAAGTTACTAGTCCAGCATCTGAATATTTGTTCAGAACCTTCTTCAGAAAGTATTGACAAGCTACAAAAGTCAGATTGATTTGGTTTGGGGTTTTTTTTTAACAGGATATCCATGGTATTTGTCAGATCAGCACTTCTAAAGAGTCCTCTTCCTCCAAAGACACTGATAAACTAAAAGTGGTGTTAAACCCAGTTATAGGAGACTGGACAGCCCAAGGGAGAGGTAATGGGATACAGAGACTTTAACCTTTAGGTCATCAATTTAAATTCAGCTCAAGTTGATCATGACCAACATTCCCACATGATGAATGTTTGTTAGCCTGTGTAAAGAAATAGACACAAATATTGGTGAACACATTACCAAGGTAACTGATCCCTTTTGGTAATCTCAAAAGAATACCTACACTCTGACAGCCACCAAACATTCCTGATTCCTCTGGTTTTGTGGAATCCATCACAACTGCAGGCTCCAAAACAATGCCCTAACCACCACCAAATTACTTTAAATGTGGTTTGGATTTTTTTTTTCTTTTTCATTAACTGGATATTTCAACCAGAAGTGCCTTTAGCAGTCATCACAGAGCTATCTTATCATAATAAAATTGAGTGTGCCAAGAATACAAAAGGCTATATTGAAAAATAGCATTAAATTCACTGTTATAACCCAAGTACTACTTTTAGGCATATTTGGTTTAACTGTTAAAAGAAGGAACATAGGAAAAACAGAAAAACCTAAGACAGCTGACAGGAATAACCAGAGGCATGGAAAGACAGTTCTATACAGGTCTGAGATTGAGATTTAGTTTAGAGTCCAGATTAACAAATGTTTCCTGGTATGAATATATCAAATAATGATTATTACAGGCATTTCTTCAGAGCCTGGGGGTTATGAATAAAGCTAAGTACAAAGGTTCTTTCCCAGCCTATAAGAATTCTGAAGATTTCAGAAAGGTCGTGTTAGTATTAGGACAAATCCTTTCACAATTTTCACAAAAGCAGAGATACCCAACCTATTACAGACAATAGTCCAGTGGTAAAGACAGTTGCCTTGGATGCATTAGATATTCAGCTGGATTTAAGTCTCTATTCAACTGGATTCAGAAAAGGAAATTGAACCAAAGTCGCATGTCTTAAAGGATAATGCCCTAACTATTAGGCTCTGGGTATTGTAATGCAGATTTCTCTCAAGGTTTTTTTGGTTTTATTTTAGCAGTTCCATTTCCAATAAATTATTTATTTGCTATTTTAAATTAAAGCTTTCTAAAAGACTTTTTTTAAAACTACCCTTGACATGAGAGAGGTTTCAGTTTTGATAAAGCAGCAATTTTTATCAAAAACTCTGTAAACTTGGAAAAAATCCCTATTAGCTTTAGTATTTCCTAGAGTAGATGCAAAAAGTTTCAGACATTTGTAAACAATCCTTTTCCTTTGTGGCAACACTAAAAAGGACAGCAAGACCATGCCATGCAATCTTTTCCTTCTCAAGACATGAAGTGATTTAAGGCTGAGGAATCATTACTACTAATCATACACAAGTCAACCTCTCCTATAAAATAAAAAATACAAAAAAATGTAAAAATTTTAATTGTGTGTGTGTGTGTGTGTGTGTGTGTGTGTGTGTGTGTAAAATTGACCAAGGGAAAACAAAACAGTGTTTACATTACTATTTTTTTCCTAACTGACAATGAAGTTTACTATTTTTATAGCTGGGTGGATAAGGTCTTTAATGTGGGCTTTCACTAACATATGAGTCATATTTACAGTGATTTACTTTTACCCTTCCAATCTATAATCTTGGAAGTATGCTGTTCCCAAATGAAATAGCAATTTTCACGTGATTTGAACTACAAGTCTGTTTTTGTTTGCTTGTTCTATAGCTGATCTTGCATTTGACTATTGCCTCCATCAAGGTGCTAATTGATCACAACTTTTAGTTATCCTAGCTGCCTTATGGAGGGCTTCCCAAATTAGACTGATTAAAATCAATCAAAGTCATGCAATATAATTTATCCATAGTTATACAAATTTTTTTCTTTTTTTAAGACCTCTACTCACCTCCCAAGTTTATCTCTACATCAACTCACTCTCTCCATCACTCAGCTTTCTGTAGCAATGTTTTTTTCCTCCCCCCTCCTACTCAATTTTCCCATTCTGGCTTTCATCCAGTCCTCTACCTTTCTCTGTCATCACATGGCTTACAACAGTGTGGTTTTTAGCTATTTATCCCAAATTCATAGCAGTGGTATCTAAAGACCCCCTGTAACACACCATCACATGCACACACTTTCAAGCAATTAAGTCAACACCATGCTAAGTAGTTCCCTATACCAATGCACACAGAATCATTAATATGATTGCAATCTTTATCAATTTAACTTCTCCTCACTGAGAGAGACATTAATGTTACACTGAGCAAAGGGCAGCCCTGCTGAAGCCAGATTATGGCACAGTGAAAATTCTGTGTTTGGAGCCATAAGTGCTGCCAAAGGAACTGCAGCTAAACCATGAAAAATTTGGTACACACTGCATCCTTCCTACTTTAGAGTGGTCTCCTACTACATGAAAAGTTCCATTACAATTAAAAGATACTAGCAAGGCAAAAAAACCCCTTGTCTTTAAAACAAACCACCTGTCATGAAGAAAAGTTTCTATTCCCACCTCCACCAGCCCCAATTCACCATATTACAAAGCAGCAATAGTTCACATTTGGATACCAAACTAGGTGATACATCTACTGCCAGGAAAGTAATGTGTAATGAATCACATTATTCCTCCAGAGTTTTAAACAGGTAGAAACAATCATAGAAAAACTGCCAAGGAAATCTACAGTTCCAATTTTATACTGTCTGTAGGTCTTCAGACTAAAAATAATGCACAGATGTCATTTTCAAAATTAGCATTTCTATTAGAAAGAAAACCAGACTCATCCTAGGTGATCTTAGACATTGACTTATTCACCAGAATAATTCCACTGAGGCAGATAAATACATTTGCATGAATAAGCGCCTGTACTGCAGGACTTCATAAAACATACATATGGGCCAAAAAAAAGAGCCTAGGAATTAAGTCAGTAATTTTGACAAACTATTGTTTTATAACAGTGATGCAGTCAATTTATTTGGCTGTTCCCAAGTTCAGATGTAATAGACACTGCTCTACAGTACTGCCTGAATAGCATTAACATTTTCAAAGCAACTTCACTTTTTAAGCTTCAAAACACACTCTGTTTGTCTCTGGTTCATAACTGTTGATGCACTTTTGAACCACAAATTCTTCCTGTCATCTTGCTTAATTATAACACATTCTTTAAAACTTAACTTCTGTTTGAAAAACAGGTTCATAAAAATCTCTCAGTTCTACATTCAAAAGAGCTGTTAAACCAAATAAAAGCCTAAACATGTAGGAACTCAAAATGGGATTAATCATGAGATTAATTTAGACATGTGTAGCCAAAATGGTGATTCTGGAGGCCCCTACCTGGAGACGTTTCTCGTGGCAATAAAAGTTTTGAAGGGAATGCAGTCTAGACCCAGAAGCTGCATTTCTGTGCATGGCCAGAGTTTCCCTGTTCAGCCAGGGTGCTTCATCTCATGGCTCAGCTCATGGCCCATCCTGTGCGGAGCTGCACAGGAGTTTGACCTAACAGATGCTCTCCAAACCAGCCTTACAAACACCAACCTGCGGGGTTCCCTGCAAAATCCTCCAGGTGCTAAGCCTAGAGTGGCCTATGAGCACCAGCATTCCCAGCCTGGCAGCAGCACTGCTCATCCCAGGAGCCAAATCCCCTGGTCCCATTCCTTCCTCAGCCTAGGACCCAGCCATGCCTTTCAGCAGAAGGCTCCAATCAGTCGGCAGTGAAGGCTGGGGCAAGGAGAGGCAGGTATCAAAGTTCTAGCCCTGAAGCTCTTTCATTGTGCAGAAAATAATTCAAGATTCTTTGGGCTGGAGAAAGAACACAAGAGGGAGCAAGAGTCTGTAGCCTAGTGATTTGGGCACTCAGCTGGGAAAAGGAGTCCTGGGTTCCTGGCCTGTGGTCCATAGAAGGTTCATGCAATTTATCTAACGGCCTTTCAACAATCTAAGTCTTAGCTTGAATCTGGCCATGTTTTTCTTCCTGATCCAAGTCCATAAATAACACTTTGTTTGCAAACATCAACATATCTCTTGTACGCTTTTAATGTTAAATTTTAAATAGGAAACATCAATAAAACTGAAATGTGCCAAAACCTGAACGCTTTTTTCATGTTCATTTTCCTTTATAAGTACTTAAAATACAAGACCTTGCTTGTGGTCAGGTTAAAAATACTATTAAAATACAAATGCATGGTTTTACCTGTGTCAATAATGCTGCTTTGAATGACTAAATTGGAATTTATTTTTTATCTCATCTTTCTCAGGATGAGGTAAGATTTTTAATAAGTTATAATAATAGCAATAGCCTTCTAACATCTTTATCCTGCTCAGTTTCTGATTCTCACTTAACAGTATTTTCATTTGCTGGTTCTCATTCCCTAGCACAACAGTGCAATGTCATGCAGGCGACTTTAAATCCAAGCAAGGTTACCCTGAAATTCCCACTCCAACAATTTCATGGACATATTTTTGGTTTTGCTAAACATTCTTTTCATAATAGCTTCATTTTGGGCCTAAGCCTACATAACAGGGTCCCTTTAAATAATATTCCATGCCTTGAAACATATTACAAAAACTGTTATATCAAGGCGAGTTATGCAAGGGCTCTCTATGGTTTTAGCATATTTACTCTGTCACGCCATGTGTGAGACTGCAGCCTCCACAACAAAACCTTTACACACTGAAGTCATTATCTCTGTGAAGTCTGCAACTGGCATTTAAAACTTATTGATGGCCTGGGTATTGGTGGCTCAGTAGGCAGCACTCTTGCCAGAGGCCCAGGAGGTCAGGGGTTCACATTCTGCTCAAAGAACAAGTTGGACATAGTCCAGGTTTGTGTGTGGGCTGTGCTACACTCCTAAAGGGGCAGTCCTTAGGACAGTAAGCGAAACCTTGGCTTTTTGGGGATATCAAAGTCCTCTTGCAAAGGGAAGAGGAAGAGTGAGAAGAAAGTTTAACAAGGGAAGAACATGATCACACTGGCTGGGGACCTGGATTTGGTGATGTGCTAAATACAGACTGCTCCAGCAAGAGTACACCAAACAGTTTTAGACAGGCTGCCACATTTTAGTCTCTGTGGTCAGCACATGTTCAAGGGAGAGGTACAGACTCCAGGCAAGCTCAGTATTAGCCAACTTCCTCAATAGCAGAGTGACTTTGGGTTCAATTTCACACCACAGAACTATGAAAAATGCATGTGCAGTTTCAGCAAGTGAGCAGTCCAAATGAAAACAATTTAACACTGGAGCAACTTCCACCCATACTATACAACCACTGGAAAAATCTTCAGCCCAATATCCAAGTCAAACTAGCAACACATAGAGAGAATAATATAAATCAAGATTCAACCTGCTCTGGTGTTAAACTTTGATACTTGAATATCCCAGATGTCTCCCTCCTCCTCTTCTTCTTTACAGACAGGAAAAGATGGATCTCTTGAAGGAACTGGGGATCACACTCTAGGCAAAGGTTGGACAGGTGATCAATGTACAGCATGAGATTTTGCCGTGGCTATGTGCCTCCAACAGTGACTGGATCATCTGGTTTAGAAAAACAATTCAAAATTGTAATATTTTCTAAAGCACTTGTAAGGGAAAAATTAGCAAAAGGGAGAACATGACATTTTTATAACATGGAATATATCAAAGAACTTATTTTGTAACTATATATTTAATTTCAAAAATTAACATATTTCTTATTTAACATCTATTTCATTAACTTTTCAATTCCTTAGAAGTCAGTCTTGAGAGGATTGCATCTCATTTCCACTGGCAGAATGTGTTCAAAAGTTAGCGGTGTGACATGTAATTACTCTTATAAGTGTCAATATTTTTTTTTGGCAACTAGATTTAGACACAACCCTACAAAGTGCCAGGGTCAGGCCTGGCCCATTCTTTAATCAGGTTTTGGAGCAAGCCAGTATTATCAGCCAAATGGGATTCTACTCTGCAGTGCTCTTCAGGAGGTAAGTACAGAGGTTAATGCTTGTTAATGAAGATACATCCCCCAACACTCCCTTCTATGTCAATAGAATGAAAGAGCATTTTCTAAAGGACTGTTCAGAGAACTTGAATGATACCTTTTTTCCCAGCATTTAGGAACACCATCTTTTATCTACCTATCTTTTCCATGGTGCTTTCTTTTTTTTTTGTTTGTTTGGTTTTTTTTACCATCATGTACAAACAAATACTGCCCCCATTAGTATAATGGATCTTTAGGTTTAGGTTTAAGTTTGGTGACATCAACCCATATTTAAGCAACACTGTTTACACACAGTAAAAGAGATAATTAATTACAATGACATCTTCAGGCTATCACACAATTGATGTATAAGCAACAAGCTGCTTAAATGAAACAAGATATTGATGGCATTGTCTCAAGTTCAGAAACAGAGGAACTCCTAACATAATCCCAGTGCAAATTTGCAAAGAATTATGTGTTCATTTTGTCACTAAAATATGAAAAGGAGCTATTTCAAGGAACGAAGGATGTCCTCTTAACCTGCAGCAACAAATTTGTTTGTTTTTTTCTCTTCTCAGTCAGAAAGCAATTAGGATTTTTTCCAATAAAAATATCCTTGTCCATATACAAACACTCCTGGTAATCATGTAATTACCTTACCCAATCAGATTAAATTGCTGTCAGTTGAGTTCCCACTGTTGATTAACTTTTGTGTACTCTGAACCTAAATGAAGTCTTTGGTAAAGTCACTTAGTCATTTACAAAGGTGTCTCTATGATTCCAAAAAGAGTAACAGCAATACATTATTTGCTATAATCATCAAATATCCAAGGTCAAGGATAGATCACAGTGGACCTCTTTCTTAAAACCCAAAGAAACACAGAGTTAAACTATGTTGCTTATTTTTGTGTTTCTTGCCATGAATTCTAAATGTAATAGTAACCTTTGACTCCCCCATATTAAACACCATAATTATGTAATTAAAACTAATTATGCAATTTAACATACATATTTTTGTCCTACAACAGGCAGGTCAATTACCTCACTCATTGACCTTGGAAGCTTTCACAGTTTAAACAAAACAATGAGGCTTTCAATTAATTTTAAAGTACAAACAGAGAAGGAGCAGCAGAACCACAAATCTTCGCATGGATACTGCATGGAGAGATCACTTACAAACCTCTTCATTTTGGATTCCATAGATTAAATCCCTTGATAAAAGCTGTTAAACATCTTTCTTCCATGTTGCTACCATTAGAAATGTTAACACATTTGTGAACAAATCATATATACACATTGCTTACTAAATGCAAGAAAGGAGACCAAATAATACGTTTTCTTAGTCCCACTTTCTTCCTTCAGTATTGTTCCCTCTGCTTCCTCCCATACTTCACTGCGTCTATCCCTGTTTCAACTCCTCTTTCTGAAGTCTTTTTCTTTCCTCTGTTTTCTTCATCATCTTCTCTGGTCCATTTCTAGCTGTAAAGTTTATCATTATATCAAATTGCTGTTGTCCTTTCCAGTTTCCATCCCCATTCCTGACCCAATTCACAGGGTTTCTCAGCAGGTCTTGGCACCAGGTGGCTTCTGATGATGATGATGATGATGGAGATCCAGCTGAGAGGGAACTTTGGACTGCAGAAAGCTACAGCTGAAGCAAACATGGTACATGCTCTAAAATGAATTTTCCAGAAAGGGCAGTTTGGTACAAGTGAGAGACACTTTATGAAACTGTTGAAATATGTTTCACCTCAATAATATATTTTTTCTCTTTAAACATTTCTTTATGTGCTGCACTGAAGGTTTTTCAAATTGTACAAGAGAGACTCACGCAATATGTCATTGTGTCCAAAGAACTTGTTCAAAGAATCAAATTAGCATCATCATTTAACTACGTGTTTATTCTTCAGTAATTTTGAGTTTCAAATTAAATTCAGTAAATCACATTCTCTGAAGAAATATTCTTAAAGCAAGCATATGCCCAGGAGCTCTGCAGTAAAAAGTATCATGTTCTGCTATCCTGGTTTTTTCAATTGCTATATTGACCACAAATAGATCCAGCACAGTGTGAAATAAAGGGAGAGACCACATATATAAAAATAGTCCCTATATATATAGATATACTCCCCATACATATATATATATATGCATACATACATACATATAGCAATCAAGCCTTAAGTTGTTTTCTCTAAACTTTGTTTCATGTGGGAATCAGAAAATAACTACTGAAAAAACACGTATGAAAATCTTTTCTGATTTCTTGAAAGTATGGCAAAAATACCTACAGTGCACTTTGTGCTTTGGTGTCATTTATAACACCATTTTTGGAGTCCTTTCAGTTCTCTGCTTTAATTAGGCCTGACTTGCACAAGGAGCTTGAAAAGATTTCAGTAAACCCTTGACATAATGGAAACAAGGAGCACTGAACTCTGAATGAGGAGTTACAACAGGAAAGAAACAATTTAGGATGGTAGCAGGCCTTATTGCAACATTAAACCTCAAATTGGATCGGTTTTACACAAAGTAAACCAATATATTGAAATAGTGCCCCAAACTTCTGGACAAAAGTTTGAAGGAAAATAATACAGTGCATGTGTAGAAATTCTGTCCAAGGGACTGGAGGAGATTATTCCTTATATTCTTATTTAACAAAAAGGTTCCTTCTGTTTTGAACGGAACATTAAAATTCTAATTCAGCTCATACAGCATCCCAAACAGAGCAGCAAAAGAATCTGTGAAGGAGCCCAAATATGGTGCTATTGAAACAGAGTGGATTAGAGGAATTGGGATAGAATCCTACAAGTGGCTAAGCAGCAGCAGGAGGTCAGCTTCACAAACAGCAGGATGCTGTTCTTGCCAGACGTGAGTGACATAATACAGGCAAAACAATCAAGATTTCAGCTGATAAATGTATGCCCGAGGAAAAGGCCTTGCTGTAGAACTTACATAAGCAACAAATATTTAAGCAAATTCTGTAGACCTAATTTATACAGGGGAGCATTTTTTCTTATACAAACATGTCACATTAACCACGTAGAACAGAATTCTTTATAACATAAAGAAAATAATTTTAAGAGCCTAAATGTAGAAAATATAGGAGTCTTCACTCAATTATTCAGTAAATGAATTAAACAAAGAGCTTTCCGTTTGATGCAGCTTCAAGTTTGTCCTGAGCAATTCTGTGTACATTAGGATAATACACATAAAAATATTAGCTCCAAATATCTAGGATATCCAGGAAGAATAAGAGAATCCATGTAGCCCCACTGGTTATTCATAAATTGCAAATCTCAGTAGTCTTAGACAAGTTTTAAGGCTCTGAAGGGAACAGTTGCATTTGTAAGGAGACATTAAGATATTAAAATAAGATGATCAATAAATCTTTTTGGTTTCTAAATTTTATGATATTATATTAAGTAAGACTTTTATTCTAAACATCTATTTTTCACTTCTACTATTTTAAAAGTCTCTTTTACAAAGCTGAGATTCTAGTTATTTTCCATTTTATGCTATGAGAAATGAAAAGAAAAATCATTCAATTGCATTTTAGCTAGGGAAGTGCAAAACATCATGTGTAAAACATTCATCAGTCTACCCCAAATTCTTCTCTGTCCTCCACAAAATACCCTTTGGGCTGAATACTTTTGCAAATCTGAAATAAACTGTAATTCTGAGGTCAGATTCCAGCCTGGAGTAGAGACCAAACTTCCTCTGGATTCCTAGGACATTGTGAAATAGGAATTTCAACGTGGTGCTGTTGACTGTTTTCATTCAGGAATCAGATTAAGAGGCAGTTGGGCCTTTGAGAACATGAGCTACAGTCAGTAAAGAAGCAGGACAGAGAGAAGACCGCCCAGAAGCACAAGGGCACCGAATTCCCCTGCCCGCCTGGCTGGGGCAATCCCACCAGAGCACCGCAGCACTGGCAGAAGGCACCTGGGGCCACTGTATCCCCTGGCCTTCCTCCACGTGGCCAGGAGCTCTCCCACAGTCTGAGCCCAAAGGGGGCACTCCACACCACAGGGCCCACAGAGAGATGTCTGCACTTTGATAACCTGATGCACACGTGAATCATCTATGGCCCCTTCTGCTGGAGAAAGACCAGACTGCAGAGCAGGCCAAGCTTGTGCTGCCTAGCTCCGGTCTACGGCTCTTGCAACAAGCTGGCCACCTGTGATCCCAGTGTGCATGATTTCTGGAGATCTTTCATGAAACCCTATGATCAGGAACTTGAAGTGACGTGGAGACAGCCACGGCCCTGCTCAGCTGGAAGAGGAGGCGAGGCTGTTTGTCCCTCAGCTGCAGGGCTGTGCTGTCCCTGGAGCCCAGAGTCACCTTTCCTCACCAGCACAGGCAGTGGGACTCATTCACATGCACACTTAGAGCTGCCTTGCTAAGGAGCAGAGCAGCTCCGGAAAAGCTGATTAAGACATTGTGCTGAGCTACAAACTGGATGCTTTGTGAATATCTGTGTTTTGGCCTTTCCCCAAGTGTCTCCCCCCTAACAAGTGAGAGAGGACAGCTGGAGCAGACGAACTTTCTGTACCCAAGAGACTGTTTTTCTTTCCTTTGAAGGTATTACTTGCCTGTTATTACATTTGCATAAAGGATCTTTATTCTTTTCCATATATAGTAAATTGCACTCCCGTATGTGAACATTGCATAGCCATTTCCCCCCAAATACAAAACAGAATTATCTTCACTGTCAGTCAAGCCTTTCTTTTTCCCCCATTACAAAGAATTGATGCAAATCTATTTTTGTTTGGTCTGGTTTATGCTGACAGCAATTAATTCTAAAGCCTCAGCATAAAGACATACAAGAATCACATATGTTTTTAATCTACAAGCAAGTTATCCAATTATTTTAGGTAAACTTTATGATCACAACCATCCTTACCAACTCTGATATGATAGGCTATTTTCTTCTTAATGGCTTAAGACTAATATACACTGCTGCAGGGAATATACTCTTCAACATTCCTCATGTTTTACCTCCTGATCTTGAAATAATAATATAGTCAATGAGCACATTTTGTTTATACTTGTTAGTAAAAAGTCACTAAAAGCATGCTGGGAAATAATATTCCATGCCTTAGGACTCAAACAAGTTCTCTTTATAAATAGAGCTTGTGTAAATCACAGACAAAGTTGACAAATTTCATGGATTAGTCATGGTGAAAATATCAGATTTAAAACAGATTAATAGGAAAACCATATTACAATTCTGATTACCCAAATTCTGCATCTGGTCGAAGAATGAAATTAAAAAGTAGTGATAATTCTGGAGCCAATTCACTAAATTACACTTGCACTGAGTTGTGTACAGAGGGTAAAGGTTCCTCATTAACCTTGTAAAACCTCTGAAGTCTATATTTAGCTACATTGGAATGAGAACATCAAAAGTTACAGAGATTATAGTACACTGAAGCTACTTCAGTGCATTTTTCCATCAAATTATGCTAGCATGAAATTATTTTGTCACCTCATACACAAAAAAAAAAAAAAAAAAAAAAAAAAAAATTAAGGAAGAAACTGATTTGAAGTTAAAGCTCCTATTTTCACGATTATTTGTATTTGGTGCATCTACTTAAAAATTAGGGAAATAATATCTGAAAGAAGTTCCACCTTAACAGAATATCTCATTATTCCTGTAAAAATATAAAATTCATAACTGTGAAGCACAACATTTGGAGTTAAGCAAAACGATCAACTTTCACATAGAACTTCATGGCTTTTAAGTTATTCATGATGATGTAATTTAAATTGAGGCCTTATTTAAAAGAGAGGTTACACATAACCATGTGATTCAAAGAGACTTGTTGACTACATAACAATTTGGCTTGATGCCTCCATGTCCTCCACTGAGCTGCACAGACCACTTGTCATCCTCGCATCTGAAGACAGCCAATTTGTCAGACATTTGTTTTAATTCTTTTTCTTTGTCTTCCTTACCATATCCTTCATATGCATCCTGGTCATCAATATCATATATCTGACTGGAGGATGGAAATTCATTTGTGTTTCCGTCTTATTTTCTTTGCATGCAATCCTCCTGGGTCTTATAGGATGTGCTTAATAAGAACCACATTATTCTGCTAAAGGAAGTCCTTGAGCAGACTTTGAGAATCAGTATGGCAAATTAGTTTCAGAACATGGAAGGTCAGGTTGGAAATAAAAAGCTGCAGTTATCTACAGTGTTTTCTGCAGTTCAGAAAGTAAGGAAAAGAGGCCTAATCTTCAAGAAAGGATTTGTTTGATGTCTTTCCTTTAGAAAGCTGGACTAATTTACGCCCAAACAATAAAGTGTTGAACATTAGCTGAAAGTAATTAAAATTAGCTTTTAGTTAAATTCACATTTGTAACTAACAAACAATCACACTTCTCTTCCAACTGCATTTAAATATTTTTATTTCCACAAACAGAATGTTGTTTGCAACAAATTCTATACCATTCAAATATTCAAATTTAAAAGTGTGCTTGAGTTTGAACATAAATAGCCCTCTGCTTGGGAATGCCAGGTTTATAGGTGTCCTTGCAACCTTAATTCTGCCCCCTGGTGTCTATAAATTATGGCTATTTCTAACTAATGATCACAGGTTATTTTTCACTCCAGGGTCTGTGTCACAGGACAAATGTTCCTTACACAGGGCAGCTGCTTTCAGCAGTACCACAGTTTTGAAAATGCTGCTTTTGCTAAGCATCTCCCTGAAACTATAGTGCTGTTTGCTTCTTGGGCATCCCTGTGCTGCTCATCACTGTATCTGGATCTCTCTAGAGCCCTAACAATCCACTTTCTTCTTTGTGATAGGAGAAGAGCATTATTATCTGTGTGGGAAAAGATGGTGCACAGACACCGGGCACAGTTTCAAAAGTCTTTGTTGCAGATGTCTTGGTCATTTGCTCTGATGTATTAGGCTTCCTCGTGTAAAGTTCTTCGGTTTTTATAGGCCTTTTCATTTTTAAAACAGTTGCATAGACATCAAGACGTTATATTTGACACATCTCTATAAAATAAAATTGCATTTTTTATTTTCCTCACTTTGTAGATGTGAAAAAATTGCTTTTTTCCTGACAGCCCAGCTCTGAACCCAGAGATGGTTCAGAGAGCTCAGAACCACTCCTGCCTCAGCACTGGCTTTGCTCCTGATGACCAGACACGGTTCCCATCATCATGGCAGAGTTTTTTATCACTCTGAAGTTCTCTCTGCATCTAGGACAGGCCCTGACTGAATCAAATAGAAGTTCACATAATGCCTGCATTTTGGGCTACACAATTTTTTAGCACATAAGAAATCTGATGCAAGAGCATGGGTAGGACCAAGTTGCCCAATAAGATCACTGCTTGTCTCTCGCACAGCTATTGTCCCATTTAAAATGCAGCTCAGGAACAGAGCCAGTGCAAGCATGGAGCAGCAGTGAGCTGCTCCAGGAAAGGCAGTAAATGGCTGTGTAAGTGATAAGTGCTGTGACAAGTAATCAAAAGGACACCTAAAAATAATAACTACATGAGCTACTTCAAATCTGTCACTTTCCAACTTCCAGACTTTCAATTTGCATGTTAATACCCATTTAATGAAACCATTGTGTTGTCTTGCAATATGTATCTGCTGTATTTAAAGATAAAAGTTACAGTGATGGCTTGTGAGCATCAGAAGCAAAGTTTGAGCTCTTAACAGAGTTGTAATACACATACACACCATTTAAACTAGACCTGCTGCTATTTGGGATCACTTCAAATCAGTGTTGTGCACTGAAACAAATTCTAATTTATATACCTGAACAAATGAAGGGATTTTGATGTGCTTTGTTTATTGTTAAGGCACACTGGAGCATAAATCCGGCACTTGCTCTCTGAACAAAATCTGAGTGCCCTCTGGAGTTGTCATGCAAGCTAAAACATAGCGAAAATAGGAAAGCTACCAGCTTTCCTTCCCTACTTTGAAAGAGATCTGATCCAAAAGTCAGCTGGACTTCTAAAGAGCCTTTTTGCTGATTCCCCAGTGCAGCTTGGAGCAGTGTGAGCAATAATGCATATGGTCAGGTTAAAAAATCAGATCTACTCTTTGTTTTTACCCTCTAGCTTCAATCACACTCACAGAGCTCAATTGATTTCTCATGATCTAACATCAGTAAATTAAAATCAGCTACAAAATTTAACAAAATAAATTTATTCATAGAAGCAATGAATGCATCATTAAGATGCAATAATAGTCTAAGTCACGTCTATCAAAAACTTTCTATTTTCTTTGGCAAGACCAGATTAAAACTGAAATGGTATGAAAAATTCAATTGCTCTCCAGTTGGGAGCTTATATGTCCTGTGTTTGTACTTCATTCTCCCCAAGTCATGAAAAATATTACAGTCAGGTTTCAGTTCTTAATGTTTTGGGGTGCAAGAAGTGCAAAAGACATGTTTGATTTTCTAATGACCCTGAAATGAGAAAATACCCCACAATTCTAACCTCCTGCTCCCAAATAACAACAAAGAAAACCAAAACATAAACCCAAAACAAACAAACAAAACTAACACAAAAAAATTTGGACCCCATTTGGTCAAAACTTTGACATAATCTATTTCCCACCTTCTCATATAGTGAAAGAAATAAGTAATCCGTGTTTTTAAAGTGTTTTAATGACCTCCAACAAAAATTACAGATATGCAAAACTAGTATGATTATTGTTTTAATTATGAAAATGTCTCGTTCTACTCACCATGTTCATTGCCTAAAGTAACACAGTGGGTAGCCTGTTATTACTAAAGGAATAAACTTTTTCATCAAACACTCTTTGTAAAAATATTTCCCTGGAAATGTAACACAGCATGTAGCAAGACTACTACAATTTTCCATCAACTATGAGTACATGCAGCATAGGTACTGTTTTTAGATAATTTCACCCAAGCTTTTTGGCAATAGTTCCTCTGAAGGAAACCTACATTAATCAGAAATTTAGAGTCTGTTATCCCCAGGCCAGCTTCACTGGAATTTTTAATATGGCACTGTCTATTCAACAGTTGTGTGTAAAATGCCAATAAACTGGCCAGAAAAGAGCTGAAGGGCTAATTGCCTTTTAACTCCACTGTGATGATAAAGCCACGTAGAAAGAAAGGAAAAACTCCCACTGCTTTAACAAGTTTATCTGACTGCCACTTAAACATTCTCTGTCTGCATGCACTTTAGTGCATTCACCAATAAAAGGATAAAAGCATTCAAAATCCTGTACCCTCCATAACTAAGAAGTCCAGATTCAAAACTTCTGCCATTAAGTCAGCGAGCTTTTTGCCTGGTACTTGATTTCAACTATACAGTACGTACCAGGAAAAAAAATTTCCTTTTGATGCAAAAGATTATAAATCCTTAGGAAACTGGAGTGAGAGAAGAAAAGGAAGGATGCCATTTTGAAATAGTAATAAAAAGCAGAAACTGCTCTTCACAGATGAAGGGTGAAATAGTACCAATCAAGCCAGTGGTGAAAATCCCATTGACCTTAAAAGGCCAAGGAATTAACTTTAAAATAAATAAAATACATTAAAATACAGCATAATTCACAAGCTGGATAAACATGTAATTTTCACTTCTTCTCTGTTCCCTCAAATACATTTTATATTATTCCCTTTAATACTTTCCTTTCCAAAATTCCAGTTTTATAAATATGATTTTCTTGCACCTGAAACAAGACTTTCTACCTAACTCTGCCTTTCTGTACTTTCTTCACAGCATAAATGTTTATCAATGTATATTTAAAAGTAGACATTGAATAACGTCACTGATGGAAGTCAGTGCTGCAGACAAAAGGTGCATTTTCCTTTGCCAGCTGAAGGATAACCATCCTTGTCCTCCTTGATTCCACAAAATGAGACAGTTGTTAAAAAGAAATTTCACAGAGTGATTAAAAAGAAGGAACTAGTGATCATTCAATTTATATTTTTGGCTAGATCTATATTTTTACTTTCACCCGAGAAGGAACACAGTCAGCTCCGATAGCGAATTGACCTGTTCCACTTAATAAAATAAAAGCAGCAGAAGAGGCATTGTGATTGCCAGCTGCAAACCACTGAGTGTTGGTCTTTTCTATTAAATATCTCTTCCATGTTTTTCTTATTGTAACCTGGAAAGAATACAAAATCCAAAATCCAATGGAATTTCTATTGAAAAGAATACTGTTAACACTGAAAGTTCCTCAAGTACTCAACAAGCAAATGTTATATCATATTACAGTAAAATTTAAAAGGAGAAGTTCAAACTAAAAATGAAGTGTCCTTCAAAACAGACTCATGTGCATCAGAGCCTTTGCATTAATGCACTTATTTCCATACAGATCTGCATTTCCCTTCTCCATCACTTTGTAATTTGTTCCAGATTTTGTTATTTCTTTCGCCTTTGAAGAGGCATTGTTCTGCATATGAGTGATGAAAGACTGAACTAGATGGAAGCACACTGAAATGTTAGAAGGAGAATCAAAACATAAATGAAGTTAAATTTTAATTTTATAAGGTAGTAACATGTGAAAGAAATAAACAAAGAAACAAATAAACATCTTTTAGCAAATGAAAAAATGCAGTGCTCAGGGAGACCCAGACTGGTCATGTTCACAGTACAAAATAAACAACTTTGCTATCCCTCCACATTTAAAATGCCAATACCTACGGGAAGCAATGAATTTCTCCCTAACAATACACTACTTTTAGGTTGTCACTGCAGTTCAGGGGTATTCTTAAAGCTTAGATCTTTCTTACTAGATTAGAAGGCAGAGTAAACTAAAAGATCAAGCTAATCTAGGATAAACTTCTTTTCTACAGTTCAAAGGCATTGGCCTTTCCACAGGTTCAATTGCAGGTTTCTTTGAAGATGTGCCCTAAAGTTCATTAAAGAAATTTCACTGACTTGAACTGATTTCAACATTAAAAAGATAATGTGAGAGCTTCATTGTCATAAAGAACCTGACAGACAGACTTTGAAGCTTTTTTAGGTGGCATTAATTTTTTTACTCTCGCACTAAAAGCGTTATTTAAACATATCTCTATGCTTAAATCCTTATAAATTCTTTAAAAAATAATGGAAAAAAGAAACCCTTCTAAACACAGATTGTTTTTTTAAAATCCAGTTTTAAAAAAATCAGTAACTATTTCTACAGAATTCAAAATCAGCATCACTGATGGTTTTCCCCTCACTGACTGTATTTAATATCTCCTGCACACAGTGTAGCATCTAATCTGTGCATAGAAAATAATCATACAGCAAGAAGATCTGCAGGCTTTAACAATGTAAGATTTAGACAGATGTATTTAGCCTTTGTCTTAATAACAGGTCCTCCAAAGCCTGTGACAATAGTAATGTGAAGAGGAAAACATTGCCTAAGATTTTCTCAAACTCTGCTGAAATCCAGAGACACAATTTCTGATTTTAACTCCAGAATTATAGTTGATGGTTAAGATAAATCATTGCTTTCTTACATTAGGATAAATGCTTACCTCCTTATTCAGAAAAAAACCCCCGAAAAAACAACCCTTCAACCATAATGTGCATACTTATGAAACAGCTTGCAGTGTATTACATTTTATATCTCTTTTAGTGCACAATGCTGCACTGATGACATGAAAATAATGTTCTGTGTGAACACACAGAAGATTTCCCAAACCAAGGGCAAGCACCCTAGCATCAGTTTTCTGAATAACCAGATACCCTCTAACTCCAGAAGAGAAGCTGTGGGTCTTGGTAGTTACAGATTTCAGACTTCTGCACCAGACTCACAGAAAAGGATTCTTGAATGCCCTTCCATTCCATTGTGTTTACTCTATGCACTACCTTACTGACCAGATTCTGTCAAATAAAAACCCATCGTGCAGTCTGACATCCATTGTTCTGCAAACACTGCTCATGCATGGACCTTGTCTTCTTGGACAGTAAATTCTACAGATTTAGATAAACTAAATACTTCCACTGCCTCAAAAATTTGCTTACAGGAAAAGTCAGATATTTTGGCAGTACTCTATTCCACCTTTAAGTTTTTATACTTTGAACCTTTATGAGAAAATCCTAAACAGAGAACTGTCATATGTACTAAGGTTTACTTGCAGCAGGTCATCCTCAGCTTTCCAATTTATCCTCTGTCACTGTTTCTCTTCACAAAAGCACACAGCTGTCTCTTTTAGCCTATTTGTTTTATTTACTTTGCTTTCCTGAGTTCAAGATTTTATGTTGTAAATTTAAGAAAAAAGAAAAAAAGGAAAAAAAAATTGACAGAGCTATTTGCCAATGGTAACACATTTAGGTTCTGTAGTAAAAGCCATGAAGCTCACTCAAGTAAACAGTGTCTTAGCAGAATAGTGCAATTGATTACAAAACAATGATAAAAAAAATATTCCAAGCTGACTGATACAGGTATATGTAATGAAGATGAAACACATTACAGCTTTTGTTAATTAGCAGATCTCTTGCTGTATATTTAACCTCTTGCAGGGATGAACAAGTAAATATTTTACTGATTAAAAAGATATTGAGAAGTTGAGCTTTCTTTCTGCTACCTACCTTAATGTTAACTGCATAATACAATTAAAGCCTAGACATTAACCATATTTTTTTATCTTGCATAGAATCTACTCCATGTGTTCTCTATACACACGAAAAACTGTTATGGTATAACAACATTATCAGCTTATGAGTTGAAACAAGAAAAATGTGAAAATTTCCAGAACTAAGATCATCTCTTCAGCTTGAATTTTGAGCCTCATTAGATATTAGTTATGACACAGCACTTAATTCTGCATATTTTGTTTTTTCCCAGGACTCCTGCCTCAATCAGTACACAGAAGGAAAATCAGGCCTGTGACCAACTAGCCAAGATGTTGGATCCCCTGTGTCTCCAGCCTGGTTAGCTGAATGTTGCTCACAAACACATTGATTCATTCACCTTTTCTAGGGCATCCCTTGCTGTGACATTACCACATCCCTTTACCTGACTGTCAGTGTCCACTGCCTGTCCTCTTGCACTTCTCCTCATCTCTCCAGACTCTCCTCAGTCTCTACCCTGAGGAATTTTGCAGTCAGCTCCAATATTCCCTCCATCTTCAATAATTTTTTCTCCTCCAGTCCACATCTCCCCACTTTCTACCTGGAGAATTTAGCAGCTTCCTCCTTGTCTCCTGAAGCCCCAGCCATTATTCCCACCTGTCTGCACAGGTACCTCAGCTCTATCTAAACCCAAAGCCGACTTATCCTTTCTTTCCTAAGCAGATAAATTCCATAAGAATATCAAGGAAAGCACAATTCTTCTATAGTAACCCAATTTAACAAACATTTTCTTGAAAATACATTCATGAAATTAATACTATCCAGCTGCTAACACTCAGGACACCGTGTTGAAACAACTGGGTCAGTCAATCTTTTAAAGCAAGTATTATTTACAAGTTTGTTGGTTTGTTTTGGGTTTTTCCCTTTATTCTCTGTGTTGGAAATAGCTGAGACTTTCCAGCTAAGCACCTGGAACCATTTGTGCAGAGTATAAACTCTTCAGACAGATACCTCACTTGGCAAGTGTCCCAAGTAATTTTATAAAATTATCAGCTAAAAGAAAGGATTTCTTTATGGGAAAGGTCAGAAAACCTTTAAAAGAAGAAAGGATAACTAGGCAGGACTGTAAACTGGGAATATATAATGCAGGTAAATAAACCCCATACTACTGCTTTACTGTAATGACTTACTTAATTTCTTTCTTTTTGCTGTCAGAAAGGAAATTCTGAAGTGCTGCAATTATAAAATAAAAAAGATGTTGAAGATCTTGTTAAATAATCATGTTAAAGCAGCTGAAAATCTATTAAAACTATGCAGAACAACAATAAATATCGCTAAAATTTTTATTAACAAATTTTATTGATTATTAATTTTTACATATTTTTCAATATTGATTTAAAATTTTCTATATTTATGCAATTTTGATATTCTTCCTAAGAATTATAGAAATAAAGAATTACTGCAACCATATATTCAATAGAAGAAAAACAAATATATAACACTTTCAAGCCACACTATTGCCAATTCATTAAATATATTTAAATCTATCATAACAATGTTTTTTAATATTTTGTACTGTATTAGTGTCCACAGTGAAATTAGGGACACAATTTGTCACAGACCAGGTCAATAGAAATGGATAAATACATAAATACCAAATAACTTATGTACAGGTTTTCATAATTCAGTTTCAAAATGGAAATGTAATTGCTTATCCTTAAAATCTATTTTGTGAAGTTTACATTTCTTGAAAAGAGAACAAATTAGTAGCAGTAATTAACACCAGACAGCGATTATATTGAAGATGCAATCAAAGTCCTCACATAGGATCATAAAGCATAAACTATACACATATCACCTAAAAAGAATGGGCTGCTTGAACAGAGGAACAGAGAAGGTAAAACTTCAGCAGAGGAGGTAAAACTTGCTTTTATGGTTTGATGTAAAAGGTAATGGTTGACTCTCAGCTGGCATTGATGGATTGGAGATCACACCTTCAAACCCAGCTGGAGGAATTCCAGTTTTCATAGGTGTGATATCACTATCAGTACTGCTGCCACAGTCAAATAATTGACCAGTGACATCACACCCAAATTGTAAGATTTTATTTGGAGGCCATGGGCTGCCATGTGTTTAATACTACAGGGTACCATGAGGGCCCTTAAAGCATTTCCCTTTTTTTTTCTCCTCTGTTAGGTGGGTTATTAACTGTATTAGCAGTATTTCCTACTCTGCATATAGGAAATACCTGCTCGTACCAGTAATACCTTGTCAAACTGTAAAAAAACTAGAAGGAAACTATCCACTATCCTACACTCCATAAATACATCAAGCTCTTAGGCACATAAAAGTGAGACCTTGCAATCCCTGGTTAATACCAGACAGATCTCTGTTACAGTATTTTGGCACACACACCCCACCATTAAATTTGATTCAAATTAATCCTGCCTAAAATTAAAGTAATGCTATTATTTACTATACTGAACGTGAATTCTTACTATAAGAGAAAAAATAACTAAGTAGAAGAAGTGACAGGAATTTGAGACATTTGAAATATAAATATTTGTAATTTTTCAACACCTAATTTTAAGATTAAAATATAAAGTATGTAAAAATCAGATTTATTGCTGACCAAGAAATGATTGTGGACAGTATCTGTTGAATTCAACAAGTCTATCTTCTTATTTCTCAGGACAAAGACAATTCATAAAAATGCAAATAAATTTTAACTTCCTTAGGCTAAATATTTTGTAAATTGCTTAGACACAAGAGTTTTTCTAACTGTACAAATGAAGTAAAAACACAGAAGCCTTGGGTTTTCTCACTGCAAAGGTAAAAAAGTCTAAACCACATCTTAATCCATTTAGTGACACCTTGAGATCAGCAGTCTGGCAGCCCACCTAAGAGTCGCTGTAGATATTGAGTTATATTTAGAATTGTAAAGAACTTTCTCTTTCCTGTTTAGAGGACCATGGAGAATCATATACATATGAAAACATTTTTATTTATTAAAATTTAGTCAGCTCATTTCTGGTTCTTTGTACCACAAACAGATGCAGAAATGTATAATATTCAGTGTGTCTAAAAACGAAAGGCACCAGAGTATAAGCCAGAGTCAAATTCTTTCCCAGCATTAATTCCACCCTTTTTTCCTCCACTATGCATTCTTGCCCCTTCTACAACAAGCCTTGAAGTTCAGCAGCTTGAAATCATATGTCTGTCCGTTAAGCTGCTGGTATGTGGAAACGGAGTTTTTAGAAAACCCATAAAATCAAACAAGATCAGAATAAATTATCTGCTGCTGATCTGCCCTGATACATTGCTGCTAGTCACTAAACCCGTCACTTAGGGTCCTCAAAAAAATTCAAGGGCGATGAACCATGATGTGCAACTTCATTGAAAGCTAGTTAAGCACATTATCAGACAGAAGAAGCATTTTGGACCCCCTCTGTTGTCACCCTGGAAAACAGTAACAGTGATAATTACCTCCTGAGCACCGGTAGAGACCAGCTGAAATATTACACCACCAAAGCCCCTTCATTCCACAAACTGATCTCCTACTGACTAGGAATGCATTCAACTATTTTTTTCATTCTGGGATAGAAATTATGCTCCCAAACTTGTGCAGAGGTCTATCTGGAGAAAAGAAGGCTACACTTCAATGGCTTTCTCCATACCAAGTGGAGATCCGAGATCAGACCAAAACGGGCTCGCTGGGCTTCCACCACTGCTCCTTTTCCTTTGGGGAGACACTCTGTCAGACACTGCCTTGTCTAGCTCTCACTGTAAAGCTGTAGTTGGGCAATGGAGTCTTCTCCTCTGCTCTTGCTCCTGTTTCACACACACTGCGTCTGTTTTGCTTTCAGGTTCATCATTTTTAAACATGGGGTTATGAACATTTTCAGA
Source organism: Regulus satrapa (assembly GCA_013396955.1). Taxonomy (NCBI): domain Eukaryota; kingdom Metazoa; phylum Chordata; class Aves; order Passeriformes; family Regulidae; genus Regulus; species Regulus satrapa. Next base: position 985,212 of record VWZN01016109.1, read on the forward strand.
TCACCTGCTGATTCTAATTCAAATTAGAACTATCCATAAGTGTAGAATTGATCACAATTCCCTTATACTGGGTATTAAAAACTAGGAACGGGTGTGTAAAAACAAGGTGTTGAGTATGTATCTGTGCATGAGCTTCCAGAGAAAAGTCCAGATCCTGTAGGACAGCAGTGTGTGGGTGGTGAGCAAGTTCAATCAACCGTTCTTTAGAGGGAAATTCTTAAGACTTCTCCAGATCCCCTGCCCTGTGTAATTACCCTCATGGCTAAAGCTGTGAGAAAACAATTGATAAGGAACCCCCATGACATCATGCATAACATGCCCTCAAGTGATTCCTTCAACAGATGCAGAATTTTTGTTTAGGTTGAACAGTGTATCTTCAGGGAAAGTTTCAGAATGACAGAATCCACCATGATTTCTTGATGTTCAATTCTTTCCATTTGCAGATTTCTCTCTTCTCTGCCCCATTAATTGTGTGTGCGTGTGTGCAATATACACGGCAATTATTTCCATTGCAGTTTTCCTGTCATCCTAAGCAGTTGTTTATTATTTTCAGTCCATGAGTGTTGTGACAGTGCTTCTGAGCATTTCATCCCCCGTTTTCTTCTACAGACATGACAGATAGTTTTGTCTGATTTATAATCTTCCTTCACTCATCAGACGCTAAATTCTGCTTCCTGCAAAAGTGTTTTTCTGATTTCTACATTCTCTGTTCCTGCTCTCGCTTTGCAAAATATCACTGGAAAAAATCTTTCTACCCCTGTGGCTTCCTCTGTTATTTTATAGTGAAGTAGAAGAAGGCCACTGGCATGCCCTGGTTATGTAGGGCTTATAATTTAAAATATGAGAGTTTGTAGGTTAAAGGTATAACTGTAGTAGTTTTGAACCACATTTCTAATCATGAATCTTGCAATCTGCTATCTCTACTAATATTGAAATATCCACCCTTGTTAATATCCTAGCCTTTTTATGGACTCAATTTAATTACCAACATTTGAAAAACATTTTGGCTCCAATAAAATTAAATTTCTTTATTGTTGTTCCAAGAGATATATCCTCAAAGACTCCAAAACCTTTGGCTATGAAAATAATGATCAAAGTCTTGGATTCTTTGGATACTTATCTTCTCTGAATACATCAAGGAAAATAAGCAAATAAATAAATAACCCAACTTTGAACTGGTTTGCCTGAGACCTTCAGGTAGCAAACAATAACACTTGACTGGGGTATGCCACAGTAAGAACCCAAATATCACAGATACAAGACCATGGAAATGCTTAGAACAGGGGAAATGAAAGCCACTATACACAACAATACCATGTTTTCTAATTCTCTCTAAACACATGAAGCATCTTATAAGTCAATATGATGCACATCAGATATATGCCCTTTTTTCCTATTCTGCTTTTGATCATCTAAATATCTTTTTCATTACTATTTCTAAATATAGTGCAAAAGCAAAACAATAATCACAGGTTGATTTACAAAGAAAATTATCAGCCAAGATCTGTGGAACCCTTTCATGAACTAACTTACTCAACGCCTTGTACTTGCATGGTTAATCCCCTGTATTTTTAGTGCCATTTCCAGCAGTTATGAGACAGGCACAAACAAACTGGGGAAAAAAAAAATTGATTCCACTCCTAAATTCTAATCACTCCTAAGTGATGTGGGAGACATCACTTAGAGGAGGCACAAAATGATCCAGGACTAAACAACATGCCCAGTAATCTAAACTACACATTTATAGCTCTGCTAGGACTGCACAGTGAATACCTACAGAGCACACAGCAAGGCCAAGGGACCTCATTAAACTGGCAATCTCAATTGAGCAAGCTCAGCCTCTTGTTTCAATAGTCCTTTCCTGAGAGGAATTACTCAACCATCTGTAAAAAGGACAGCTATGTTTATAGTATTTCTCTGACATCTCAAAAATTAGTAGTCCTTCTATGGTTTATTAGATAAGGACTGACTTATCTGATGTTGAGAGCAAACATTTAGGGTGTCTACAACATATGAACTGCAGACTACAATAAACAAGTAAAAACTACTATCCCTCAGAGACAAAAAGCCTAAACAGCAAAACTCAGTGACTCCTAGCAATTTACACTTTTAGTAATACTATTTCTACACATACATATTGAAAAAAAAAACCAAACAAAACAACCAAAACTGAAGTATATTGGGCAATGATAGCTTCTGGAAGAGATATTGCAATGAAGTTTCTATTTCCCCCATGCAGCCAAAAGTAATAATAATTGAAATCGCTCTCCAAGATTGGAAATCATCTGCTTCAGAGCAATAGAAGGCAATGGCTGTAAGGGTGAGGATACAGCTTTCCAAAGACTGTCACAATCCTAAGAAAATGTGGAGTACAATTTCCCCTACCCTCTCTCTCCCGCCAAAAAAGGATCTGCACAAGAATGGCCAACAACTGTTATTTAATAGAATTTCCTTCAATAAACTTCCCTGAGTGCACATCTCCCAGTTTGTGATACCCTGTGATTTACTGAAAGTGAAAATTCAAAATCACACAGATCATAACATTCAGAATTAGTAATTTCTTTCACAATTGTACCTATTATCCATTCAAGGACTTCAGTCCCTTTTGTCCAAATCTTTATAGCTTCAAATAAAATCATAAATAAAGGTGAGATAAAAAGGAAGATATAGCTCTGATCTGAATAAGTATATATCAGCTTTTCTCATCACTTGACCCACTTTTGTCAGACAGAAGCGAACAGACTTTAAGGAGAATTATTAGGGATTTAAAGGGAGACATGGTGGTGAGTTTGTGGATTTGTACAGAGCTTCCCCTCACCTTGAAGGAATATGAGAGAAACTGATGATGTGATCTGCTAAGCCATGGGGACTGAATGCTGACAAAACCAGGAGAAAACACCAAGTAATTTCAGCCCTTCTAGTTTCTTTCTTCTGTGCTCAGGAAGCCAAGCTGTGTATATTAGAATACAGCTGTAGGTCTGTAACAAAGGTAGGTCACCTTAAACTGTCTCTGTTCCTAGAATAAGTGCACCAGACCTCAAACATGTAAGTCAGTCACTGTGTTAAACAGTGACTTGGACATTCATAGCATCTCACCTTGGGGGAGATAGAAGAGCTATTGATATTGGAAGAGATCATCCTTTAAAAGGTGTAGAGCAGGAGAAAATACCTTTGAAGAAGAAAAGCAGTTGTTTGTACTGCTGTGAAACCTTACATGCACATCTGGGGTTTCATACAAAAAGATTTTATTTGTATTTAATATGAAATGTATTTTATTCAAAATTATTTTCCTAGTTTATTAGGGATAGGTATTCAATTATTATCTTGATTAAACAAATAATGAGGTGACTTAGAACTGAAAAGCATTAATTTAAAACTTCACCGTTTGACTTTTGTGACATTTTAAAATACACAGCTTGGAGAAGTGCACGTGTAAGCAGCCCCCAAGCACATCCCAGTAACCGTATCTGCCAAGTCTTACATGCTAAAGATGAAATTCATTCTTTTGAGCTCGTCTCGCGCTCTCCTGCTGCAAGAGCTGCAAGAGCTCAGGCATAAAAAGCATGGTGCTGCTGCTTCTCTCCCAGCCCACAACCAAATGCGCTGCGCTGACGGATGCTCAGCCAGGTTCCCGCAGCGGGACCCAGATGGCAGCAGGGCAGTGACAAGGGCAGCCCAGGCAGCTGAAACAGCGTGGGGCTCGCGTGGGCTGGGCTGCCTCTGTCACGGGAAGGACACCCATCTCCCACTCACACAGCTCACATGTTGGGATTCCAACAAACGGAGAGGACCAGAGAAGGTAGAAGGGATTGACATGTGGAAAATCAAATATGGAGGGGAAACACTTCTTTTATGATGCACAGAACCCATTGGTGTGGTCAACAGATGGAATGTAGCCAGATGCTCATTACAGCAATGCTATTGACATTGCTACAATTAAGGTAAGAGTCACTGTTTCCACTGTAAACTCCTGTTTGCAAGACCTTATAAATTGGCCGTAAAACTTCACTTCAGGCAGAACCCTAACACACAAGGTCTCAGCATTAAAGTATGTTTCACATATATTAAAAAAAATTGTATGCCTTTCAGATTACATGGTAGCTCCAAACAGGTTTCTCATTCTTGTTCTAGTATTCTCTGCACTCCTTGCACTCAGAAAAGCCTTTGTGTCTACTGAGTAGAATGATGGAATTTTCCATTCTAATTACAATTTTCCATAGTTGGGAGCAGTTCCATTTCTTATTTTACTATCGCATTAATAAGCTAAGTCGTTAGCATTGGAAAACTGGTTATCATCTCTTGAAACAGTATTTGTAATTCATAACAGCTCCTATATATGCACTTAATATAATCAAAAGGATGCATTATAGGTTTTGAGTCTATTTTCCTCACATAAACACTCTCCCCCAATGTTAAAAAAAAAAAAAAAAAAAATCCGCTAGTTAATACAGTATGTTATCCTTTGTCCCTGAACTAAGAAGGGGAAAAATTCCTTGGATTTCAACAGGAGCAGATCCAAGCTTTCAAAATACATGGGTGCATTACACTATAATTACTTCTTATTTATGGAGTGCTGACAGTAGGCTCAGTGCTGTGCAAACAAAAGAAGACATGGTCCCTGCCCCTTGGGGCTTGCAATCTGAAAACACAACAACTGAGGCACATAAAACATCAAGTGGTGATACAGTCCACAGTGGAACACTGACATGTTTGTTTTCCCATAAATAAATCGCATTTTGGGGGTGGAGAGAAAAGGGGCAGATAGTCTTCTTCAATTTGCTCTTTAAGACACAATTCCAAATTATTCATATTCCTAGCTTCATATTCCATTATTCATATTCCTCACTTCCAAATTCCCCATTGAGTATGACTGAGAAAAAAAATATATAATATGCAAGGACTCAGTAAACATTATCACAGAAAAAAAAAAAGTTTTCTTTCCCTTTAGAATGCTACTGTATGTTTGCACTGAAGAGCACACATCACCCTATTTCTGCACAAAATGTGTCTGCCTTTATACACAGGGCCAGGAGTCAGAGCAAACAAGGGACTTTTCAGTCAAGAAGAATGAGAACTTGTACTTGTGAAACTTGGATTGAGATACACAAACCCAGTGCACTTGGTCTTTAAAGAACAACTGCAGGCAGGTTTTCTAAAGCTCGGGACTGACAGTGGTTTAAGTGGCCCAAGACAGGGCCCATTTGAGCAGCCCTCCAAGAGACAGAGAAAATTCCATTCCGTTCCCTCCGAGGCACATTCCAGTGACATTCCCAGCTGACACAGAGTCGGACTCGCCCTACACTACAGAGCAAGTTCTTGGTTTAGAACAGTGGCTTTAACCCAAATTTAATCAGACCAGCTGTAATTCAAACATCAGTGGAAGGCCAACCACTTCTTTCTGCTGATTTCCTCTCCTCTGGCCAGTGACAGCTATACCACGGGCCCTGTATGTCTTCCCACTGCCAAATTAAGCGAGGAAAAATGTTGGAAACGGGAAGACATTTTGGCACATGCAACACAATCCCAACTAAAGTGCTGATGTTAATGCTTCTGGAGCACTCCCCAGTTGTGTACATGACAAAATCCAGTCAAAACTTTGCTTGTAAGAGCAAGATCCTGCAGCTTGTAAGCTCCACAGTGCAAGTGCCTGAGTCTATGGCTTTGCATTCTTCACATAAACTTCTTATGACCTGTGGCTTATGGCTGGATACATTTTTTAAATTAATCCAGCCTTGGTTATTTATCACACTGGGTCAGTGACAAGTTTTTTTAAAACTATTCGTTAAATAAACATTTACACTGTTAACTTAATAGACTGTAATGTCTTCACAGAATTAGAAGGTGGTGGTTTTGTTGTTTTGTTGTGGGTTGGTTTTTCTTAAAAACCAAGGCCTAAAATTTGATCTATCCTAGAAGTGATCCTCCTTTCCATTTATTTACGTTTTTCTATCCTGTCAGTAGTGAAATCAAATTAATGAAAGGCAAGTGATATTAGTAACAAAAGAAATAATATCTAAGGGAGTACCATAGGACACTACACATAAGAAGTAACAACAATAAAATAATATGAAATCATGTACAATGTTATTTGTTTACTGAAATTAGCCCCCCACCCCCCNGAAAATGAGGACATTGTAACTGAAGGGAAGGATGCAGGTGGAGGGGAGACAACATTCCTGCCCAAGGCAGAGGAACAATGATAAGGCCTTGGAGGGTCCCTTCCACCTCAAACCATCCTGTGATAAAGCACCTAGGGCACACTAACCCAAATTTGCAGGTTTTCTCATTCAAATAATGAAATCGTGCACTAAATAAACTTCAGTATAATTAGAGTAAGGTAGAATATTTTAGAAGACACAGTGGAAAATTGAAGGGGAGGAAAAAAAAATGAAGCAGCATTTAATTTTTGACTGCCCAACCACACTGAAGTAGAACTTGTGCTGACTGCACTTTGCAAACAGAAACAGGAAAGAAAATGTAAGTGAACACCATCCCTGCATCTGCACTATAACACACATTTCTGAGAGTTCTTCCTCTGCTATCCCCCAATATTATGATTAAACCCACTTATGCTACTTAAGACATCCTTGCACTGTTACTACATTCAGAAGCAGTGAAGAGTGTTATTTACACACTGATTGGAGGTGGATGTACATGGTGTCTAGAAATATAAACTGTCATGAGAGACATCTTAAGGATAAAAAATGAGATTTAAGTCAACACAGATAAGATTCAATCCAGACTTAACTACAACCCATTCACAAAGAGGTATTTTCAAGATAGGCATAGATCAATTTTTGCCTTGAAAATATTACAGAATCCTTAAACAGCTTGAATAGCAAAGAAAGAGTGGGAAAATGCATGGTGGGATTGAAGACACAGACAATGCTTTGTGCCTTGTGAGTGCATTTGCTCTGGCTGGGCACACACCGCAATCCTCAGCCAGGTACAAGAGCTGCACGTGAATCCTCCCCTGTTGCTGCTGGCCACTGTTCCCTGCTGAACAGAGCCTGCATCCTCCTGCTCCTGGCACTGGGGATGAAGGTCACTGCATTCTGCTGACCTTCTAAATCGGGATTTTTTTCTTTCCTAAAACATTCTATCTCTGTTGCATTCCTTACAGACACTCCCTGTTAAAAAACAGTTATTCATACATGCAATATACATAAATGATTTTAATATAAGCACTGGGGAAAGATTCATTAGTAAGCAAACAATGACTAAATCAACCCACTTTAAAAGAAAACCACAACAACCATTTGGTCATTCTCTTCTAAGAACACATGAAATAATCTCATGCAAAATTCATGCCTACAGACTTGCCAAACACCATGAGCTGAGTGTTGGTTTCACACATCCAAGCAAACCAATTTAACTGCAATTTTCAAGACTATTTTTAAACCTCTAACATCAGACTAAATTCTGTCATGTTAAGATAAAAGAATCAGTAAATAAAGAAATCTGTGTAAACTGCATTTTTTCCTAAAAGATTTTTTGTTATTTGGAAGGCCTTTAAAATTCAGCATTGTAATGAAGCACTTCTCAGTTTTCATCATCTCGGATATCTTCTTTTCTTCCATGTTAGGGGATTGTCATGGTAAGCTAGGGAGTTTGCTGTGACTTTTTATTGTTTGTATTGAGTTCTGGAGGACCAAGGCTTTAAACTGTAGGTCACCCTTTGGAATGTAAATTACAGCAGACCAGTGGCTGTCACTTACTTATATATTTTTGGCTTGTTTAAGTCTCAAATCCTCTTTTCTACAATTGGAATGGCCCATTATGTTGAACTAATTCTATTCCCCTCTACTTTGACTTCAGTCCTTGTGTTGCTCAGTTTTCCCTGGAAAGTCTGTACATATTTATGATTGTGACAAACAGAAAACTTTCTCTGTGTTTAAAATAATGGATATTTAAATCCAATCCTAGTTCAAGTGCAAGCATCTTCAATACATTTAAACTTCAAAATGTTTAATGCATTTCTATGTAAAGACATCTGTTGCCAGGGATTAATCTACCACTGAAAGAAATGTTTTATTAATGCCAACTGAAAAGCAATTGACTTAACTACCTGGAACAGGATACAAAACTCTCTTACAGAACTCCCCTTTTTACTCCTTGCTGGGGTTGGCTCACTCATAGGGAAAGGAGGAATCTTATCTTTTCTTTGATAAAAGGCTATTGCAGATACCCTTCTGATAGCCAGGAAATATCATATCTAATGAATAGGCACTTTGTTACTCAAGTTCAACTTCTGGTTAGAAATAATTTTTCAAGTGCTATATATATAAGAAATGAACTGAAATCTATCCAAAGAAAGACTAGTCAGAATTATTTACAGCTGGCAATGATGGGAAAAATCCATTTTTGTTATGCTGAATCAGTAAAAACATGACAGGGTAAACTTGTATTTGATCTTTAAAAAATGGGTTATGTAGGTAAAATCCAAAGGCCTCATGTTAGTGAACTGTTTAGAGGATACAAAGTCCCCCTGATTGGTTGAACACATTAGAATTCCAAACTCCTTGGACTATGTTTTGTTTTAGCAGCTTCTTCCTAAACCAGCACCACCATGCAGTAACTGTGTATTTCACAGGATGCCAGTGGACACAGTTTTAAAATTGCCTTCAGTTTATCTGCTCTTCTGCTAAAAGTGGACATCCTGCCTTCCTATGCTCCTCTCCCTGAGCCTCCCAGGCAGAGACTGCAGCTCTCATCATTGACCTTTTTTGGCTTCAATATACTTTTGGCAGCTGGTGAGCTGGATAAACTCACTGATTCAACAGAGCAATTTTCTTTTTTTTTTCTTCTGGGTAAGGGTTACTGTTCAGCCAGATCTGCAGGCTGGGCATGAGAATTAATAATGGCAAAAAGGATCCAGGAGTCAAGGAAAGGGCAGGAGCATCCTTCAGAGAAGCACCAGTACACTTAAACCAGCTTTCACATTTTGTACTTCCAATATACACTGCTCTGTCTCTCCTTTTTGGTGCATAATTGCTGCCTCCTGAGGGGTATTATTTAGCTATTTACATCACGTGGCTATAAAAAATAAACCATGCTTAATTAGAATGTCTTATTCTCCTATAAAATATTAAAGACGTTTGCAAGTTCCTTTGATTTCTTTGTTACGAAGGTAGGAAAATGGACAAGGAAGGCTATTGATAAAGGAACATAAAGCTCTTCTTTAGGTAACAGATTCCAATAAATAATTACTGCAAATAGCCTAATAACAGTCTTATAGCCAGATAACACTGAATTACTTACTGTCATCTATGATCTGAGGTATTAACAGACACTAAGTATACATATAGTTGGCCAGTACAGTATTATTAGAAATGTAAAGGGAAAAATCAAGGTGAGAAGACAAAATTCAGGGTTTGCAAATAGAGAAAAGGAGTTCATTCATAGGGTTCTTCTGAGTTCTCTAATAAATTCATATCCCAAAGTGTATTAGTACTCTTGGCGTCACCAGGAAGTTATGTGCAAAATTCCCTTCACAGCAGCTCAATCTCACATAGAAAAAGGGCATTTAATGATCTGTAGATATGCAAGATATACAGGTAAGAGTGATTCTTAAATTCCCTGTTCCTGACTGCTGATGAACTAAAGTCTCTTTGATACAAGCCCCAAGTTCTCCTGCTGAGAAGACTCATTTAAATTTAAGTTTAGATGCCAGAAAAGACCTTTCAGTTATATCTGGAACTTTTTCATAACCTCTGAATCTTTGCTTCACCTTTGCTGGCATGAAAGGTAGACAGACAAATGCATAAAGTATTATCATTTCTGTACTACCTGTCTATATGTGTCTATAAATTTCACTGACCATGTACTCCGAGTTCTTGGTAAGATATCTCAGGCAAAATAAACCTAATCTAACTCTGAAGTCAGCACTGCTTCAAGCAGGAATTGTCACCTTAAGTAAAAATCTATTTATGATAATATATAGTGGAATTTTTATACAAAATATTAAATGCTGAGTTTTATGTAAGATTTTGATTCATCCATGAAATCTGTCTGAATTGGACCACAGCACTCAAGCTCATTAGCTAAGTTTGGCTCACGAAACATTTATTCCCCTTTGTCCATCAAGAAACATGCCTTTAAAAGTGATCTGGACTGCCACTTGGCTGTGAAGCACCCAGCCATGAGGGTGGTTTATACACAACTGCCTTTCTCCTGAGAACTTGATAAATCAGCAGCAATTTTTTGTTATTACTCTCCATGTACACACGCACTGCTGAAGGACATCATCTGAGGAATTCCCTGGAGCTGCTTTCCACACATGTATGTCAGCCCTTGAGCAGAGCCACTCCTCTCCTGCAGCACCACCTGAACCATGCCTTTAAAAACTGTCACTCCACGTAACACAATCCCAGCTAAAACTCACGTGCTAGATGTAATCTCAGCAGGCCACTTGGAATCATCTCTGAAATGACTAAAAGCCTGCATTCTTCCAAGGGAAGGAATCAATACGATAACAGTGTCTCAGATGGATGTCTAATCTGTCCACATGAGAACCTGCCAGGAGAACACTCACTCCCAGTGTAAGATTAAACCACCTTTATAATCTGTCATTAGAAGGAAGAGAGATTCATTCATTTTCCAAAGCTTCTCTTAGACTCTCAGTTAAACCTTTCACGTTTTCATGCCTGTAAAGGAATTCAGAAACAAAATGCATTGCAAAAAGTAAATTAAAAACCCAATTTTGTTCACAAATTCCTGTTTAGTTTCATCTCTAAAAATATAATTCCATTCATATCTGTCCTCCAGAACAAGTATATAGTTTATCTACTAAAACAAGATATCAAGAGCTGCACTGTCTTTAAATTGTGACAATTTTTCTTCTAAATTAACAAATACATATCTGAAAAGACAACAGCCACCTCTGTGCGTTAACACTGATCATATGTCCAAGTAATTATTGACAGTAATACAGAAAACATTGTATTTCCAAGACAATCTTCAAACTAGAAATCCAATTATCAGCTTTATTTTAATGCAGGCTAGTTGAAGTTCCACATGAAACAGCATAAACCAACCAAACAGCCAACTATATATTTCATCACTAAAAAGCAAGTATTTCCAAGAAAATATATCTGCAGCTCAGTGTAACAAAAATACTATTTCATAATGTCTTCTGTAATTAGATTTTTCAAATTTTACTTTAGAAAATCCTTTGGACTGACATTTTTCTCATTACTGTTCTTTAAAAGTAAAGAATTAATGTCTCAAGGAGTACCCTCAAAAACTGCCACCTGGGAAGCAGAGATATCTGTATTGTCTCTCCACAGGAACAGGAGAGATTACCAGCTAAGAATTAAAGACAGACAAGTCAGTGGCTAAAAAAAGGCTTTCTAGAGGAACTAAATATAAGCTAATTCTGACAGCTCTGCTAATCACTTGATTAATCATATTCAGAAACAATATTAGGGCATATGACAGTAGTTTATCTTTGTAACATCTGTCATCCAGACAGGTATCCACCTACCCTTTAAACCAAGTATATATGAAACAAGACACTTCAAGCCACACCTCATTTTGAGTAAAATCAACAAAAAGTTAAATAAAACTATCAATGCAATTGAACAGTTTAGGAAAAAAAAAATTAAAATCTACTGACTCCAGCCAAAAATCCAATGCAGACTTTTCTGTGAAGCAGAATCTCAAGAAAATGACTGCCTTGTTTAGATTTGACCCTAAAGAGCAATACTTTCATGAAAAAAGTGGCCATCTGAAGCTGAAAATGGTGACCATTTTCATGGTGACACCCAATATGACAGCAAACAACCGAATATGTTATTTTGGCAGCAGCAGTGTTATCCTCCTGATTTCACAATGAGTAAAGCAGCACACTGGCACAGAAAGGAGCTTGAGTTCTCCACGGTCAGGCCAGGACAGCAATAACCAGCCTCTGTCTCTCATCTCATGCATCTTCTGCAGCACTGGGCAGCCCCAGTGCTGTTTTACCATCACTTAACCTCCATAGGCAGCTTTGTTTACTCACTAGGAAGCATCAAAATTTTCCTCTTTATCTGTGACTCTTGTAGTCAGCACAGTACAGACATAGTGTCCTCTAGAATGCAATGTAGAAATTTCTTATTGGGGCATGGGCTGCTGTTGGTACATAAGCATGGAGCTCTAATCCCCTAGAAACAACCTTCCCCCTAAACTATCTATGCCTTCTTCTAGCACAAAAAACCAATCCCAGCTTCCACTCTGAGCCAAAGGCATGCCTATGTATCATAAGGTAATACCTTGCTTTTATTAAACTCTGCATTCGTTACGGAATTTCTGTTTTTGAGCACTAATCTGAGAATTATACAAATTCCTGTTCCAATACTAAGACAGAAATCAGTAACTTGCTGGAAGAACAAATTCTTGCCATTCACCCCACATAGAGGGAATTTTTTTTTGTGGTAATTTTTTTAAGCAGTAAAATAAAGCAGACAGTTAGCATCTTTCCTTGCTCCAAGAAACAGACTAAAATATCAGCTCCATTTGATGAAGATTGATCCTCTGGGAACAGTGCAGTTCCCCTTGGTAGAGGCTACCTGGGAAAGTGGGGTCCAGGTAACATTTAAAGATGCCTCACTTATTCCAGCAGAATAGGGACCCGTTCACAGTCTGCACCCTGTGCAGCTGTATCAGTGCCTAAATAAAATCCAGCAGGAAGCCCTTTTTAAACGCTAAAATCAACAGTGTATCATTTTCCTCTAAGGATCCCTGGTATAACTTATCCATGATACATAAGGTTTCTTGTATTCTGACGCACATCTGCTTCTAAGTTTTTTATCAGCCACTCCTCCATACTGTGCACTTTGCTAAATCATCAAAAATCCCTGATTTGTGTTTCAAAGGAAGCACCATACTGCTTAAAAATTATGCTAAAAGACGAACATCACAGATGATCCTCCTAGAATGAACATATGCCTTTTTGATTCCATGGACTTTTATTTTCATAGTTTAAGATGCAAAGATTTTTTGACCAGGCAAAAAGCAAGTAGAGGGAAAGCAAATGAATGTGATATCAATGCTACTGAGAATATTTTTTTTAAAAAGCACCACTATTATTTACAGCTTGGAAAATAAAAACCAGAGACCAACTGAGGTGTCAGTTTTTTAATTCACAGTATGACAAAATGATTACCAGGTGTCAATCCAAGTATGCAGTTGATGGGCTGCATTCAGAAATCAGGTGGGAATTTGTGCAAACTGTTTTTAGAAATTGAGATTGATTACTTTATCCCCATGAAGTGAAGTCGCATCAGAAAATGCTACCCAGTCATAAATGCAACAAGGACCTGAAAATGGAGCCTTTCAAAACTAGGGTCACACCCAGGAGCAAAGCAGGGGCATGGGCCTAAACTGGGTGGCAAAGCTACATACACAGAATTTCAGAATGAAATTTCAATCTTAAATTCTAACACGAACTCAGCAAATAAAACCAATATTTTTTAAAACAAGATGTGAATGCTATCAGTAATAACGTGAACTGCTTTTTAACTAAAATATGCCAAAAAAAAAAAAAAAAAAAGGATTTTTTTACTTGGATAGAAATACAGTGTAATTTAAATGCTTGAGACCTTGTTTCCACCAAACAATGGACTTAGGCACTCAGCCTAGCATTCTTCATCCGAAATTTTTAATTATTGCTATTACTTAATACTGAAATTTCAAAGGGAATTATTTATTATTGAAGAATATTCAAATTAATTCAAATTTAGTTTTTGTTTAAGAAAACAAAAAAGGGGCACTTTCTCCATCTTAGTCCCCCACCTGGTAAATAAATAAATAGTATTTTTATATTTATGGCAAGTTGCCAATCCTTAAATTGGCCTCCTTGAGAGGCTGATAGAGCTGTTTAGTCACTACCACTTTGTTTGAAAAACTGAATGAAAACCAGGGAGGCTAAAAATGTCTTGGTTTACATTCACTAATACATAAGAGAAAAGAAAGAGTGATAATGGATACAGTGAGGGTAGCTATGCCTAAATACTTTAGAGTCAGTCCCCTTAAAAACAACGTAGGAGGGAAAAAAGAGTTGAAAAAATGTCATTGTTCTAATTGCTTTTCATGGGGCTAATTGGTTGGAAGTGACACTGGAGCTTCTCAAAAATGAAGTACAGCCTAATTAAAACTTTAAAGGATTCAAAATAAAGCATAATTTCTTTATTTCATCCAAATTTATTGCAAATTCTTTGCTTTTCTATAAAGACCTCATAGTATTTCACCGAACAGCTCAGGATTTTCCCACTCTGGGGGCTCTAGTTCACTCCATCTTTTCATTGCACTTACAGCCTCTCCATAATATAAAGTTGTTCAATGATATCAGGCTCTGGGAGCCCCAGAAAGGAGCAGAAGGAAGAGCCTGGAGTAGAATGCTCCCTTCAGATTTGTTTTTTAATCTGTGCAGCTACTCATGTTCTTTAATGTACTGCAAATTTAAAATACCAGAGAGTTATATATTTCTTATTTTACTTTCGATACAAAGATTAGAAACAGATCATCATGGAGAGAAACTAAACCCTACTGAAAAAATGTTTGTTGGCTTTTCTTTCTTTTTAACTTTGACTGCAACTGAATATAAAGTTTTGTTATTTTGAAAATGTTTTGACATTTTCATGTGTTGAATTAAAGCTGAAATGATTTCTAATGCAGTAAAACCTGGTCTAGTGATGAACTGAAAAAATTACTGGTTCAATGTCATGGCAAAAAAATTTGGCAATGATACATATTTTTTTAAGTCCTTAAAAAGCTGGGAGATTCGTTTCTCACTTGATCTATTGTGTCTTACTCTTAATGCAATTTAAATGACATCCAGTGGATTAAAGTAGACACTAGAAGCATTTTTAAAAGAATGCCATTCATCATTGTACATAACCAAAAATCAAATGAGATCAGAAGAAACCAGATCTGACCATTTCTTCAGTCCTACTTATATCCTAAAAATCTTCAGTATCTGCCAGAGCACTTGGGGGGGCATATCACCAAGAGATTATTTGTCCGATTTACTTCAATGGATTTAAAATTAAGAGACAAAGTTTCTTGTAAATTTTCATGTTCTTTATCTTCATTAGTATTTTACATGAGTAAGGCTTACCTCCCATTGTGGAGAATACAGAAGCAAACTTGCTATAAGTAGTTGTTAATTACAAGTATCACAAAGTACAAAATGGTCTGTGAAAGAAGGGCTTCTTGGCAGCAACTGTGAAAACTGAACCAAGGTATTTGGGAACTAATCTGCTGCTGAATGTGGCCCTACAAGGGCAGCTTTGGAAATGAAGATAAAAGAAGCTACTGCTAGCCAACCACAAATCACTTCAAATACCAAAAATAAAAAGACCAATAAATCATCAAAAAGGCAAATCAGAATCATTAGGAATGACAAGAAAAATCCTACAGAACTACTAGCAAGGGTCAGATGAGGTCCTCTTATTCCATGGTTTTTTATTTTACAATGACATGGCTTTATCATTAAGAAGCAGAGCTACATGAAGAAAAATTTCTTGAGATTTACATGACTTGGAAGATTTTAATTTCAATCAAGTACAAAGCTCAGTTTCAGCATCCCTTATTAGTAACCATGTTACAAAGACCAGCAAATTGGGAGGTAAAGCTGCTTTAGCAGTGATGCTTATCTGACTTCAACACATCTTTCTTCATGTTTCAATCAAAGAACAGCTGCTGTCATCCTCCTGAGAAAACAGTGATAGCAAGACGTGGAGCCAGCCTAAAACCTGCTAACACAGGAGCCTTTGTGGAAGCTTTTCCTCTGTTGTGGAAATAACTCATCTGCCCTCAAACTTCACATACAGCAAAGCTTGTGAGGTGAAAGGATGGATGGAGGTAGTTGGAACATTCTTTCAAAGCCTTGTGCTCCCTTTTCCAGAATGAGTGCTCATATCCAGGACCAAGCCCAGCTGCTGCACCTTGATCTCCAGATAACCACAGGGATGGTCTGACAGCAGCCAGCCTCTCAGAATGATCACAAACTACCAAACCCAGCAATGCCCCATCAAAAACCTTTAAGGCAAACCTTGGTGTGTCTTAATATTGAAACTAATATTGGCAAAAAAAGTTATTTTTAAAATAAAAATAATAAAATATTAAACTGCTATTTGGTATTTCTTTGTTTTAAGTGACAAGAGTTTGAGGACTTTTTAATAGATGTAAAAATTAATTCTCCTGTTCAGTGAATTATTTGGAGAAACAAGTCCCCTTAGAAAAAATCTTTTAACCCTAGTAGTTTCAGTAAAAATAATGTTCTAAATCAAACGCAGTAGTGAAAAGAAATCACTTCAATGGTAGGACAGTGCATTGTGCCATCATGTCCCGGAGAAAGGAGGGAATTCCTTGGACTTGCTACCTTAAACAAGGATGGTTTTTGATTTGGTGCAGACAAGTAGAAAGTGAAAGTTTTGTAAACACAACACTTCAATTGATCGAATTTTTTTCAGCTTTTATATGGATGAGATCTGTGTACTTTTTAAAACATAGTCACACATTTTCTTTAATACATGCAAAATACTAAAGTCCTCAGGAATTTTATACAATTTACAACTAAGGAATGAACAAATTTTAGGAGGCCGAGTACCATTCTCCTCTCAAAGGAAGATAGAAAAAATGAAAAGTGAAAATCCTTCTGGGATTTCACATCATTCCTATAACTTCCAGGAAAATAACTTAGAATACATAAAATCTTTAAAGATTTAAACAACAAACCACAAGGACCAACATATCGACCTTCAAGCTAAAATAACTTCTGCTGTATATTGACCTTCCTCATACAGCTGTTTCTTTGCCTTGATAAATAAAACAGAATATTAAGCACGCTGCATACTGTACCTTTGTTAACACAAGGAATCCCCATGAAGAAGCGTGTGTAAGGAACACCTCAGGCTGGATGTGCTCACTTTGCCAGCTGCTAACCACTCTGGTAAGTAAAACTTCCTGCCAATATGAACAGCTCCATCCTCTGGGAGGGGGAACTGGTGTGCTCAGCCTCATCACCCCGGCCCTTCCAGCACACAGGCAGCTGAAGGGACATGGAGCAGCACCTACTGCAGCACACACATGTTCTGCCCAAGCCCTGGGGAGCAGCAGCGGGGGCACTGCTCCTCAGTGGGTCCTTTATGAGCCCTTCCTTCTCTCCCTGCCTCACAGAGGATGCTACTGGTCAAGCTGGTCTCACAAAATAATAAACACTATTTGACTATGCCTGCGAGAAACATGCGAGCCACACAGCTCAAAATGCAAATTAGATGGGATGGGTAAATGCCAGATGGATTTGCATTCATGTGGGTTCAGCTCAGGTATGAGTGATTGGAATGATTGACTCTGAAAGCTTCCAGTCACTCTGTGTAAATAAGGATGAATTTAAAAAATTGGCACCACATCTCAGTCCCTGGGAGAAGAGACAAGCCAACTGGCCAAAGGAATTTAGATCTGGACTTCCTTGAACATGCCAGGATAATAAAATAGTCCATTAAAAGATACATCTTAATCACTAAAGAAAGTGCCATGACAGGCCTTCTTTCAACCTCAAATGTTGATATATTTATTCTTCATTGCCTGTCAGATTTTCAAGCTTTCAGAAAAAAAAAAAAAAATTATGAAATTGCTAATTAGCTGCTAATCTAATTAGCACAATATATTTACAACTTGGGCTTAGACCATGCTTGTAAGCATAAAATAAACCAACAAAACATAGCATATACATCCAGGCAATTAATTAGTTTTCTTTTAAGTTGTTGCAAATATGAAGCAATGCAGAAAATATGCCCTCATAGAACCAGAAAGTCAAGCCAGAGGGTATCTTGTAATTTTGAAATATGGTTTAAATAAGGAGATTGACCAGTTGAATAATTTCCAGTGATGACACTGCAGGTATCTAGGAGTTTTTTTAGATCAATGGCCATATTGTAATTTATTGAGTGCTAGATAACCTACCAGATTCCTACCTGGAAACTCAATAAACAGCACTGTCCTAACCACAAAACCAAAATAGCTGAGTTTATACTTTTAAGACTTCTGCACAACAAGCTGCCTTTTTAGTAAGTGGCAAACCCTTGGGAAAACACTACAGACCTGATCTGGAATCTGGTAGAGCTGATTTCTGCCCTGACATAAAGACAGCTTAAATTTGGTGAATCAAACCCACTCACAGTTTTTTTAGCATTGGGAATTCTTTGATGGTGTATGGGCATTTGGGTCATGTTCTTTACCATGATACAGCTCTTACACCACAGTAATGCAAATAGTACACAATTCTAAGAAAATCAGAAGAAAAGGGGAATTTAGGAGATGTCAAATGGCCAAAAAAACAGCTATCAAAAGAGTATAAAGGTTCTTACATAAGATCCCTTTATCTGCTGTCAATACCAGTTTGTAAAAACAATGTTATAATACATGAAAATGTACATCATAGCAATTTAAGGAAATCAATGTTTTCAAATACAGATATAAAATTATGTGCACCAAACATATTGATGCCTAACTTACATTTGATTAATTTTTTCAATATGCATGTGTGTACTGGCCTTTGTTCAGAAAAGGGGACAAAAAAGGATTTGGACATGTAAGTCTTGGTGCACTACATCATACTGAACTCCAGTTTCACATTGAGATTTTTTTATGACATGTTAAATTTGTTTTAAAATGGAATTCTTTCTGCTAAACTTGTAAAGCTTTTGATTATTGACTCCAAGCACAGAAATTTCACATCATAAAGTTATTTAAACTATGTGCACACCCTACAGATTAGTAAGTGCCGAATTCTTCCATTGTTTCCAAATTTTTGTCCTGCTTTGGATATCATACAAGCTGTCCTATACAATATAATGTTGTCTCTGCCAGAAATTGCTAAAGTGAGAACAAGTGTTCAAGACTCATTTCAGCAGTTGCCTTGGAAATTGACAATAAAGATCCAAAAATTCTTTCTCTACCACACACCCAAAGTTTTGAGTCATTCCGGATTTCATAAGAGTAAATTTATACTGTGCACTCTGTATTCACAAATCCTTTCTAAAATACCTTGTTCCTGCTCTAGAGGAAAAACAGACTAACAGAAATCAGGATGCATCTGCTTGTTCGGAGGGAGAACAGTAAAATGGACTCCTCTGAATAATCTGCATTTGGAGTGGACTTGAGCATCTGCCAAGTAGCAGCCCTTGACTGTCTTTGTAGAGTGAAGAGTCCAGCAGACAATGCCCTGGCTCTTCAAAATGAAAAGCAGAGTGTCAATGATGCTCCATCCACAGTGAGGGGAAAAGTAATTTACTTTCTTCTATAGAATTTCCTACACCATTCCTGATTACTCCTTGGCTCCTGAAAATTATTTAGAATTCATTAAATTCTGTGAAGACCTTTCAAACTCTTTATTCTACCAATTGGAAAACAGAAGACAGGGTATTATTAACCTCAAAAAGTTGAGGGGTTGAATTTAAAAACTCATTAAGTAATAAAAGTTAATATCTAATCTTATTATATATTCTACACAATAAAACATATTTTGTGTTCCATATCTAGCTGTATTGTACATGTGTGTTTCAAAATCTAATATATATGTCAGAATTCTTCATCCATTAATGCACAATTCTTTAAAAAAAACCAAAATTTAAAACCTAAATGCAGCCTGGAAATCTTATTTAATTTAGACATCTGAGAAGAAAGGGGAGTAGAGCTTTTGCAAGAATTGACAAAAAGACACAATGGAAGAGGAAAAGCTATCACTGCTCATTTGATATTGGTAGCTCACAAAAAGCAAGTAAAAGCATCTGAAAGAAATAATATCAGTTACAAAACGATTGGTTTAATAGTTTGTTAGGGGGGTTACTTAAAATTTGCCCTGTTCTCCAGCAACTTTTTTCCTATGCTCTGTTCTGTGCATGATTGAAGATAACTCACTGTGCCAATTATGACAACTTCTTACTGCCTACAAAGTTTTTTGTCATGTTTTATTGTAGTAATGGAATCAAAATAAATTGCCTAACTCAGCTGGGGGAGCCTTTCAGAAGATTCGCCTTTGGGCTGGCAAGATGCTGTGTATGCTACATCTCCATCCATTCTAAATCCCAGGCAGTTTAATTTGTATTAAAACTGCTGGGTGGGGGCTCACATAGAGTAGCAGACAGTTTATATGTGTTAGTTATTACCTTTAGCAATGAATAAAGCAACTGTTTTCTATTCTGAATGTCAGTTTTCTGAAAGGGCTTTCACATTCATAGCCAGAGGTAATCACCAAAACAAAAGCTGCTTTAGCACAACACAGAAAAAAACAAAGGCAGAAGGAAAACCTCTTCCTCCTTTGTGTCCTAGACCTCACCTCCCTCTCCTTGCCTGATTTGAGGTTTCAGCTGTGTGCTGTTCATTTCACCTTCGAAAGTAAATTACAAACTGTGGTAATTTCACTGTTTGGGGAATCTAACCGAATCAATTAAAATGAACTATCAGAAATGCTAAATTATGAAATAAGGAAACAGAAGCAAAAGGTAGATGATCTATTTTACACATATTTCCTCGAGTTAATAACTGGATACCTAAGGCTGCAGTAGCCATAATTTTAATTGGGAGAAAACAAGTTTGGATCTGGGGTAGGAATGCAGTGAACTATAGCAAAGCCACAGCAAATAAATTGTACTTTCAAGTGAGATTATCCAAAGGCAAGAGGGAAAAAAATATAAAAGAGAGAAAAGAAAAATAGGAGAAAACTTAAACAAAAGGAATTCAAAAGGATGATGGAGGAAAACCACCAAAGAATAACTTGAAGAGTTGAAAGAAATTATGGCTATTTTTAACTCAGTTCTTTGTTGCTGTCCCCATATCCTAATTCTATCCCTAATGCTCTTAGCATGCAATTTACCTACTCTTCTCATTGGACATAACCCAAATAACCTGTTTTGCCATTCACCTTTTCACTCCATCTCAGAAGTCCAATCCTGCCAAAACAAACTCCACCCTGCCCTAGTGCTCGCACTAACCCAGTTCTCCAGCTCCTTCCTGCTTCCCCCTGCTGAAAACACTCTCGGGACTGCAGGTCTGCCATTAATCACAAACGACAATCTCAGGTTTGGAGAGGGCTCTTTTCCACAGTCTGCAGTCCCAAAAAGCCAATTCCCAACTTCACAACCAACCTCGTCCTTCTCACCCCACCTCACCAAGCCAGATCTTTCCTCCTCACTACTGGCAGTGGGAATGAAAAAGCAGAAGAAAGCCAGCATATTATATAGCCAAAAATTTCTAAATCTCGATCCAAGTACAACTGAATAGTTTTTTTGATGAAGTTTCAGTTCCTTTATAAGAATGGCAAAACCAAAAAGAAATTATTCTTCTATAAGGCAGGAAGAATATTTTCTGTCACCTCATCATGTTTCATTTTAGTTCCTGGGAATAGCAGTGTCCTCCTGCAGTAATTTTAATTCAAGGACCACTACCTTCTACAAGCTGTACTGCTGTCATAGGCATTGAAACATTTAGTAATTTCACAGAATCCACACAATTCTTCAGGACATTAATTGCCACTAAGTTTTAAAAGATCACCTACTACCAGAAACTACGTCTTACCATGTTATATAATGGCCCTAGGGACCAAATTAGCAAAATAAACAAACAAACAACAACAAAAAAAAAAAATCTAACACTGAAACCAAGCAAAAATACCCCCTTTTTAAAAGAGGGACTTTTAAAAAAAATAAAATTCAGAATTAATATAATTTTTACATATGCATTTGAACACATCCCACCAGTTGCAACAAGATACTTGGATACTTCCTGTTCGTGGTCTAAAATTCTCCCCCCCAATTTTCATTCAGTATTTCAAAGCAGCATCTGGGTGAAATATGCTCTAAATATAGGGATTTATTTATTGCCTGCAACAATACTTGGCAATAGGAATATGCATGCAACAACGCCAGACAACACTTGCAAAGACACTGAGAAAAGCAAGCCCTTGTAAAATACAATTAGCTTGCTGAGCGAGCCGGGCAGGCAGCAACATGCATTTTGAATGACATGTCTAAGTTTCAACAGCAGCTTGAAGGAAACATTTACATTTGAAAAATCCTTACTTTGACCTCTTTTCGCCCAGTTTGCTTGCTGGCAGATAGGAGTACATGACAAATGAACCTAATTGAAGTGGGCTGGATGCCAGAGTGCCTGTTAAAAAAAGAGCACCTGATCGTGCTCTAGGTGAGAGGTCAGTGACACTGAACACCAGCAGGTGTAATAACAACCACAGGCGTTCTGGAAAGGAAATGCAAACAAGAATTCAGCCCCGGGATACTCGGGGCAGAGCCGAGCTGCTCAGGGCCCTGTGGCTGCAGCCAGGGCTGCGCTCGGGAGATGGGCGATGATGCTTTGGCACAAGCAGAGCGTGGCACGGCTTCGGGCAGCGTGTCCCTAAACAGGGAGCCTTGACCTCAAACCGTGAACCAACAGAAAACTGGGCACTGAAGAAGAAAGCCCTTTTTCTATATTTAAAAGCCCCCAGAGACACAGAATAAGTCGTTCTGATGCTCAGCACCTGTTTTTACCTTGCCACAGAGACTTTATCTGTCTTAATTTAAAAACTACACTGCTGGAACTGCCTGACCATCAGTCTTGGAAACACTTGACAAGAGAAAAACTTGTTCTTGCAAACTCTGCCCACTCTACACACCACTTCTGGGAACAATATAGAAAAACAATATGTAACTAACATTTTTAAACCAATGTTATTCTGTCTCTCTAAATTACATTATTTTGTCCAACACCTCTCCTGTGGATTTGGAGGTTCTGTATTACATCTATTGCTTTTGACCTAAGGAAAAACTATTGGCTGATAAACAATATTTTATGTATATTGAAGGCTTGCTAAAATTGCATTATGATACCAGTAGCAAGGCAAACTATTTGGACCAACCACAGAGCAGTCCTGCAACAAAGCCAATAACCAGTGCAGCTTTCATAGGTTTGGGAGCTTTATTTTCTAGAATATCATATCCACACTTGGTTTTTTGAATATTTGCAGCTTTTTTGATTTTAGATTTCTATATTCCATGATGTTTTAGAACCCAGCAGTGGATCTCTGTCCATTTCTAAAATTCTATCATCGTATTAAAAAAATGTAAGAGTTCTTGGGCAACAGGATAAATACTTTAATTCGTGTTTGCAGGGTCCTAGTAAAAACCATCTGTGTTATAGGTATAACTACGTACATAACTACATTTGATCTCACATGATAAAACTGTGAAAAAGAAAAAAAAGAATACTGGGCTTTGTAATTAGCTGAGCAGTCTTTGAATGATGATATGTGGTAGATCCTGCTTGGGGAAACAGATATTTTGATATAAAAAAATATCTATACTACAATTAATTCTTAATTTATTTTTTCTTAAGATGATTTTTCATCAGGCAATTCAACTGAAGCCACTACTTAAAAAGACTCATTGATGAGATTTTTCTATCAAACCTGGAGTAGAATACAGCAAAGGTGTGTTATATTTAGTTTTGGTCACTGCATTCTGATTTATACTGCAGAGAGTCAAAATAATGACAATCAGAACTGTATAGCTGATATTCTCTCCAAATGTTCTGGTGTGAAATCCCATCCACAAAAAGTCAGCAGGACAATGACAGAGTTTACTGACATCAATGTGTTCCTGTGTTGCAAATCCTCCAGGACAGTAGAAGCTTCATGTGCTACATTCTTCCTCTTCAACAAACATGTATTTGGCACTTAATAAACGAAATATGATGAAACCATGAGAAAACAAAGATTTCTAAACCCAGTATTATAGTTTCAGAAAAAAAACAACCCTGAAACACCCACTGTCATTACTTCTGAAGTAAAAACAGTCTGTGGCTTTCAGATCTTCCAGTTGGTCAAGTCTGTTTCTGAGCAGCTTTTATGTATAAAACCATGTACCACCACACCCCGCAGGGCTGTTGCGCCATACTCCAAATTCATGGTGCAGTTGACTATTAATGACTAATTAATTTTCCAAGTATAGAAAGCATACACAAATGAAAAATATGTAACCACTTACATGTGGAAAGAGCTTATTTTTTTTCTGAAAATAAAAATGCAGCTTCTTAGGTGCTTGGCAATTCTTCTTTTAGAGAAGTTCCTATTCTAAGATAATTTAGTTGCACTTACATGCATCAGATCACATAAAACCATGGAACTGAATGCATGCAGACAGCATTTTAAATATTTCTAATGTCAGTTACTAACTGAAGTTTGTTTTATGGGTGCTAAGCAGACACTCAGCTTTGTCCCTCCACCCATTTAGGGGAGAATGTAGTTATGAGTTAATCACCTGCTGGGTGGTGGTGGGGAATCTATCCTTTGATCAAAGGGAGACATACTGGTTTTACTTTACATCCTGTCTCTCTGGCTCTCAACTGGCCCATAGCTGGAGGGATTCATTTCAGGATTTTTCTTTATTCCAAGTATTCTGTTACTGGCTGCATACCACCACTCAAGGCATCAGGGCTAAAACCAAACTCTCTTTGTGGTACACCCATATGACAGACTTCAAAATGGAAACAATATTTAAGTTAAACCTGTAAGATCAAGTTCGCTGAAACCCTGCAACACACAAAGCTTTTGAACACTTCAGCATTAGATCAAAGTTTGACAGACAGACTCAAGGAGAGAATCAGTACATTCAAACCTATCAATCCTCAAGGCAAAACTGAGCACACTGGTAAAAGTACAGTTGATAGTACTCATTTTGTCTTGGTGCTAACAGCAGTCAAATATAGCTAGATAGCTCATGGGTTTTTCTCTGCTCTGTACCTTTCATACTAAGACCTCTCTTTCCCACTAAGCCAAAAGAAAAGGTATCCTAAGACACTGCAATCTTTGAACAAGTTGTCTTCTAATTAAAAGTTAGAAGACTTGCTAAGTAAAAGAGATAAATGAAAAAAGGAAAAAAAAAAAAAAGGTAATTAGGACCTTTTTTTTTCACTTGCAATGAGAACTCATTTTGGCTTTTTTGGTTGACAGGTTCAATTCTAAGAGCTGTTACTACTAGAAAATATTTTTGAAGATTATTTGTTTTCCTAAAAAGAGTCATTCTAGTTCTAAATATGCTTCCACCTATTAACCATACAATGGAAATAGATTATAAACCTCAAGGTAAAGAGATTTTAAACACTACTTATAAAACAGCTTGTTTCAATTATAAAGCAGTTAACAATACAACAGTTTCTTATTAAAGTTTCTGCCACTGACTTTAGAAATTAAGCAAATTTACAAATGGAGAATAAGATCTCTTAGAAGTTGAATTGTGTAACAGATGAATTAAAAGCTGAATGTGGTTTGGTAAAGAAATCTGGTGAAGAAAAACAGCTAGCAAATTTCAAGCAGTATTATAAGTTTTTTTAAAAACATCCTACCATTCGTAAACATTTTACAAATGAGTGCTGCAGGATCTACATAAATTTCTCAACAATTCTGTCAATCTCAGACATACTATGAGTGTGGATAAGTTAAATAGGGTGGATTAGGAGTTATGCTTTCGTTACATCTAACCACAGATCTGTATCACAACATTTATATCTGCAACATAGAGTAAGGCACACAAGATAACTTAGAAACTTGGTTAAAAACAATTCTTTCAGCAGTATAGCATTAAAGGCAAGAAACCTTTGTCATTTTTCCCCCTGCAATTAGTGTTAGTAAGGATATAATACTCAATTACTTAAAAAAAAACCCATAAAGGCAATCTTGGAGCACTTTCAATGCAGAGGGCTTGAACACAATTCAATCAGAATGTTGGGATCTGTTATTACTTACACAGGTATAAATTCCTATCAGCCTGTAGAACCAAAGTCAGACCAAAAGCCTCTAACTGCCATAATCAAAATCATGCTAGCTAACAGAATCCCTAAATCATTGAAAACTTACCTCCTTGTTTACATTCGACCCTCACCATATTCTTAGAGCTAAAAGGAATCCTCATGAGAAGCTCTCAAGCAGGCCAGGTCAGCAGATGTAAGACACAACACAAAGAATGTGACCGTGCTGCTTTGATGGCTCCAGCAAACTCAGATAGAGGCATCAGCCACACTGGGAACAGTAGCCATTTGTAAGCTTCCAGCTTTGTTTAAGATTTATCACCTAATTTCAAGGTCCTAGAACCATGTGTGACAAAATTAATCATATTATTAATATAGTTGGCTCAGAAAAAGCTTGTTGCAAGATCTATCAAAAAAATCCCAACCAAAAACAAAACTTAAAAGAACTTGTTTTTCTAAAATGTGACACAGATTTACTCCCCAAAATTATAGCTCCATGGAAAATATCATTTATTACTGATCTCCATGCTTGCATCTGGTAGAAATATGTCTATCTGCAAAATGAACAAAGAGTTTCTGATTCTGATTAGTTAAACAAGAAAACTGCACTGGATAAATTTAAATTATTTTAATAACCTGATTACCTAAATTGGTGCTATAGCCTTTGAAGACAAAGTGATTTCAGGAAGGGTCCTTTTGTTTTTAACTTATGGATATAATTCTCCTCCAGACTAAGCTTTTCCACTTGAAGATGTTAGTGCCACTGGCTGCTCTGCCCCTGCCATCAGCTGGATGTCATCACTGCTCCTCCTGCTCCCTTATCCACACAGGCAAGGCTGACCTGATCAACAGGCACTCCTCATTAATTATGGTAACCTGGCTCAGCTGCCTTGAAGTTGATATGGGATTGATTTGTTCTGTTGCTGGGTCTGGGGGTTATAATCTGGGCAGGCAAACAGCAGCCAGTCCATAATGCTGGGTGGCAAAAATGTCCTCAGCGGGCACAGGGCACAGCTCAGGCTGGGGACAGATCCCCTCATCCATTGAGGGCTGGTGTGCAAGGAATCCTCATCCCACTCCCCGAGGAGACTATGACCTCTTCATAGAGGTCAAACCCTGCAGTGATCAGAACCAGTGAGTAGCTTGCTCATTTTAGTACATAAATTCTGGTTTGAAGTAAAACTAGTACATGAAGTGTTTAGCTAGCTTGGCTGCCTTGGGTAGAACGCAGAGCCAGGCTGAAGAAGACCTCATGGTTTGGCCAGCCAGGTGTGCTGAAAGGCTCCAGGAGGGAGCCAGCAAAATCCTTCTGGAAAACAGACTGGACACATTTTCACTAGTTCACTGTTTGTAAAACAAAGATCAAAACAGAAACAAAATGAAACAGCAAGGTTCTGCCTCTCCTGATATGCAGGGACACTCCATCACCAGAGGAAATGAGCAATTAGCCCAAGAGATTTTTTTGAACAAATAAAAATATTGATGCCAAAACAGATGACTAATTAGAGTGGGACAGTATAATAAAAGAAAAAATACTAACAGGCATTTCTTAGCTATTTTTAATTCATTACATTAGTATTTAGTACCAGACCAAAAGTATACAAATAGCTTAATATTGTCAAAACTATCCCAAGATGTGAATACTGAACTTATTTAAATCACACTAACCAGTATTTTTCTTTGATTTCTGTGTGTTTACTCTGTGTTGTAGAATTATTTATAAATTATCATGCTTCAGACAGTGATTTGAGGCTCATACTCAAGACAGTCCCATCCTGCCCAATGCCTTTACTCTGTCAGAAAAAGGAAAGGACTTTGCAAGGACACCTTCTGGAACAGCCAAATGTTTTTGTTTCTTTGCACTACACCTCCCTCAGCTCAGCCTAGGCACCACTCCCTGAAGATGTGTTTCCACTAAGGCAGGTGTGTGATCTGAAAACCTGCTTCCATATAAAACCAGTGCCAGGAGAGCAGAAAGCACAACAGAGAGAGGGGATGTGACTCCAGACTGGCTCCCGGCTTGTGGCTGTGGGTCTGCCTATCTCTGACAGCAGTCATCACCTCTCAGAGCTTTGCCTTGGGAATACCAAGAGATTTCCTCAAAGATCTTCACAACTGTTATGTCATTGACATTAAGGAGGTCAGCACAGGGAGATTTTCTTACTTTTGTGTTTGTTTTTCAAGTGGCATTATAGTATTGTAACTAATATTAAAAATAGATATTAGAGGATTTTAATTAGGTATCAGTTTTCTGTCCCATGATGAACATTTTCTCTTGTATTTTTTCATAAACTTCCCAGAACAATTTCTATAAATCTAGATTATTTAAAATTGTGGTTTTTTTCATCTTTTAGTGTTCAATTGTAAAATCTTTCACTCAAATGTTTATATCATATGACTTTTGATTAGGTCAAGGAGGTACTTTTGCTTCCAAACAAACCAGGAACATGCAATCAGAATGGTCTGCAGGCAGCCCCACATTCACATACCTGATACTCACTAACAACTCTTTGAAACTATTTGTTTCCAGGACAAATAAAATAATAGTAATTTCACACATTCACATGATAATTTGTAGAAGTGAAATCCAACACAATGCAATTTATCACTGAATTAATATCTTTAGAGCAGATTTTTGCTACTTTTTTTTCCAAGATGTCAATTTAGCTTCAGATTTTAAACAACAGCTATTTGATTCCTTGTATGAAATCAGTAATTAACTACTCCAGTTAACAGCATCTATAGCATTTCAAAAGGAAGGTGATAGCTGTGAAAACACATACAGCCTTTTCTCACTTTCTACAGTGTTTAAAACTGCTCTGGTATGTTATTTATTTTTACTGTGGAAGATTATAAAAGAGCACAACTGATGATGATTAGTAGCCCTATGATTGTTGTCTTCAAGACTGACTGCATCAAAAGCTTTAAATTTTAGTTCATCAGCTGCATTTTCTCTTTTTTTTTTTTGTACACCTTCAGTGTAGAAGCTGAGGCCACAGTACAGGCAGAATGGCCTGACTTGCACAGCTAAAACACAGGTGAGAGACAAAAAACTGTTGAATTTATATAATTCATTCCTACAGTTACACATGAGGGCAATTTGGTGCCTCATAAATGAAGTATTTAAAATTAGATAAATTTCTGTCAAAGAACATCTAGTTTGTGCAAATAATTTTGGGAATACATTTGTTTATATGCACAGGTTCCTGTCTACTAGGAATAGAATAATCAAAAGGAAGAAACTGCTCTGAGTAAAAGCTAAAAAATATTGAAATAAATAACAGAGCTGTCATTAACTCTAACGGGCCCAGGGTTTCAACTTCCAGCCTTAACTATCATGTCAAGCGATTTACATAGTGGCAGTATATAATCAATAAAAGACAACCAAATATATACAGCTTAATAAATTCCTACTTTTAATGAAAAACCCTCTGTCTTCAGCAGTGAGCAATTTATACTGCTAGTATTTTTAGGTATTCTAGCAGTAGTAATAAAATCTTTCAGAATAAAAGAAAGATAACTTTTTAACTATTACAAAATATCCCAATAAAAATAAAATCTTTGTGTCTCCCATTAAGAATAAATATATTTTAACACGAATAAAGACTAGTCACAAATCTATCCATGATTTGGAAAATAAATATTGCTTGGCAGGTTCCTCCTTTTGTTTAGTAAAAACTAAGTTACAGTAAAACAACAATCATGCCTAAAAATTAACAAATCCAAAATGCCCTTGGGCTCCAAGCAATGTAGCAAGACCCATTTATCTAATTAAGCATAGAGCTGATATTCACACACTCAGAACATTAAAATGAACACTGCAAACCCTCATGCTCCTTATTTTTCCCCTGCCTTGCATGCTACTGATGCTCATTTCAAAGTTAGCATGTTTTTTCCAAAACAGGCCAAACAAAACCAAATTATTTTTAAAAGTCATAACTTGAAATAATGAAAACAAAAAGCAGAACAATAGCTAACAGTTAATGTCTTTAAACATATCTTTATAGAGCAACACGACCAAACTTTTTTGTGCTTTGTACATGTGTTAGCGAGCACATCTTGAAAGAGAACTGCTCCCCGCATCTCAGCAGAGACTCATCTAGGCACCACATTTGTTTTACAGCAGCTTTTTCTTCCTCCCTGAAGCATATGAAACACATCCAACAGTTTGAAGTGAACAGTGAATATTTGCCCGAGCAATATTCTTTCGTTCATGTTGCAGACAATTTCTGGTTTGAAGGAGGTTTTACTGAATGCCACTGATGCCCTCTGAAGAATGCCTACACAGTGTCTACCAAGGCCAAATTTTAAATTTACAGACTTTATGGGCTGCTCCTAAATCCAAATTTAGATCCTATTTTCAAAAGCACTTTCAAAAGGCATCAGCTGCTGCCAGGCACAAGCTTCAGTTGCTCTTTGTTTCACGTGTGAAGGTAACCCTGTTCTAAGGATGTGACAGACAATAAATTTGTCCAACCGTTCCTCAGCATCTTTTCAAACATCCGATCCACATCACATCTGACACAGAACGAAGTCTCCAGTTCTGTACAAACAAAATACTGCACAAACAGGTTTTGTGCTGAGTTCCCTCGCACACACATGGACAGCTTGTGGCAAAGTCTAAACTGTTTTTCCAGCGTCTGCTGCACTTCAGTGGTTGGAAGTGGAAAGGGAAAACAAGCCCTTGTGCTCTACCTGTGCTCCTCAGCTGTGCCACAAAACATATTTCCCGAGGGTCACAGGCTTCAGTTACCCATGACAGACTGCTATATAGGCTTAATTCTTAAAACTTATCATCACTTCATGATTTTCTTTCTTTTTTTTTCTTTTCCTCTGTAAAGGTGAGGAGAGGGAAGAGATCCTGTTTTTATCAGGGCTCAAGCACTGCAGCCACGCTGATACTGGGTGGGCTGGCAGTGAGACCTCCCTGAGCCCCCTGCCTGCTCCTCACAGCCCTCTGGGGTCTTACAGCACTTGCTCCTCCACCAGCACTTCACCTCACTCCTGCGTAGCAGTTGAGCACCGAAGTGGTAAAGTTTAAAGGGACTTCATTTATTCTTGACTAATTAAGTTTTAAACATAATTAGAGGACCAGCCTGCGCTATCTTTACGGAGGCAGAGTCCCACCTCATGGCCTCCAGAAAAGCTTTGATTGCATAAATCAATCATAACAATTACTCTTGGAACAAAGCAAGATCAGAAGATAAATGTTTTGGCATATCAAGCAGATTTTTTTTTTCTTTTTTTCTTTTTCTTTTTTTTTTTTTTGGTAGGAAAAATCATCTTGAAGAAAAATCAACTACAATTCAAAATAATATAATCTATTGTACACTGCTCTGATAAATGCTAAATAAATATTCCCTCAGTCTCTTGTCAGCCAACTTTCAAAATCACTGTATTTTTTATGCACAGGTTTTCTTAAACCAAATCCTATGTGGGTTTGAGTCTCTAAAAGGACAAAAATATGCTTTGCTTCATAAACATACTCCAGGTTGCGATGGAAATGCATTCATAATTTGAATAATTTAAACAGTATCATTACAAATTATGACAAATATACAAAGTATAAAATAGTAAGGTGAAGATTTTTTTTCTAGAAACCCACATTCTTGCAGTTACAATACTTTTAAAATAAAATTGTTTCTATTCTATTTTCTTCTCCATCATACAATATATTCCTCATGTTCATTCTCATTGGGTCTCTTGTTTTCTTCATGTTTACAATTAGCTTTTGATAGATGTCTGGAGTAACAAAACAAGTACATAGAAACTTTTCTAAATAAGATGGATATACACCAAATTTAATTTTATTAATGTTGTGTTTTAATATACACTCAGTTGACTGTAGGATTTAATTTCCCTCAGCCATACTACTTGTTATGAAATTCAGCAGAGTGTGAGAGGTAGAATGGTAAAATGCCAAAAGCAATATAATGTGTGGAAGCTTTAATAAGACATTAATCTTTGCATATTAGGGTAGACTTTGCTTCTCTGAACAGGCCCATTGTAGTAAATAAAATTGGTGTCTTCAGCAATGCTGAGACCACAGTGATTTCAAGCTCCAAATTACCCCCAGCTTCAAAGGCAAGCCCCAAACAAATGGATATGCATCAACAAATACCTGACACACCATGACAATACAGTATTTACCCATAATTTCAGAGACAAACAATACAAGCTGCACTTTTTACCCTTGAATATCACAAGCAAATTATTGTATGTATGTTACTCAATGACAACATTTCAGGCAAAGAGCATGTATTGCACAGAGAGATTCTACTTCCCTTATTAAACATCTGCTACATGTTTTAAAATTTCACTAAAACACTTCAGCTTAAGAGGTAGTCTCATGTTTTTCCATGCATATCATAAATTCTAATCTAGAATGCATGCTTAATAAATGCAAAATTTCTTATGTATCAAACTTTCATACACATTCTGCAAAGTTATTACAGTGCTCTTACAGGGATTTTAGAGATAAGAGAGTAAATTAATACTAGTTTAAAGAACTTACCTACTGAAAAAACAAAAACTGTTTAGGCAGATACAAATAGATGTCTTTTAAAGTTCTGTACCCATGTATACCTTTAGCCACAATAAGTCATGAGAAAATGAAGACGATTAAACCATAAGACAGTTTCTCATTTTTCACTGGGTATGAGAAAACATCCTTACAGCATTCACAAACACACATGTCAAGAAACACCCCGCTCCAAGCAGTGTAAAAGAAAACATAACAATTAGACTGCAACTTGAAAAAGAGAGAAAAGAGAGTTTCTCACCCCTTAAAACAAAACTGGAACTTTGGTTTATAGGAACGGCTATGCCCATATACCCTCCTCATCATCCTGTGTTCCCGACATGAGGAGATGCAGAGAAGGTGTTGGCATTGGAAAGACAGAAAGAAAGAAAGATTAGTTACTTTGGTGCATATGAGATACAATTTTCCTGTCTGTTAACAACATTGCTTACTTTTTTTTTTCTTTTTTTTAATGTAAGCCAGTGAACACAACTGAACAAGCTTGTATTACACGTACAAGAATCTGCATCTATAGCAACTGAAAAAAACAACAACAGTGATATGAATTCTTTTCCCTCCCAGTTAGAACAGTGTGTAGGAAGATGATTATATGCTTAAATATTTAAAGATTATCTTTTTTTTTTAATTGCACACAATTCAGACCAACACTGCCAGCAAAGAAAAGGTCAAAACTTTAGGTAAGCAAAAAACTTAATCAAATTGTCTTACATTTTGTTAAAAGATACAAAAGTGCTGAATATCCAAAAGTTTATCAATAGCAAAATAAAAGTACACTTTTCCACCATTCTGTCAATTAAATTTATCTTTTTAGCAGACATTAAACACTGCACATTTTTGGATACTATTAAATAGTTCTTCCCCCTTTTTTTCCAGTTTTGAGCCATTAGGTTTATTCATATCAAGCTTTAGGGATAAACATTAATGACAAACACAAAAATTCACAGCAATTTCTTGTATTTATTTTTAAAAGGGGTTAATTTATGGTAGATAAGCTGAAAGCAGAAAGTCTTTCTTCACATCTATTATAAACTTGAAGTTAATAATAAAAACAAATTTAAATGTTAATAAAATTTTAAAAATAAACATTAACTAAACCAGGAGATTGAAATGTTCTTCCCTAGTTAAACTAAGCTGGCAATTTTACAATGACTCAATACACACAGAGATGTGCATGTGCACAGCTATCTCTAGATCCAGTTCTACTGTGCCCAGTGATGGGATACTCAGCTTCTAGAACTAAGAGGTACACAGGACAGTGTTTTTCATTTAACTCAGCATTTCAGAATCAAATAAAATTATATTATTTTAGATATCCTTAAAAGTCACCCATTAATATCTTAGAAACATTAAAAAACCCTATTCTATAATTACAAAGCCTGGAAAGTTAGCTGGTGTAACATATTGCTGGCACTTAATTAAATCTAAAAGTTTAATAAAATGAATGGTAATTAATTACAATTGAAATGGACAGGAATTTTAGCCTGAAAATATACACTGCCAGTATCACTACTGTTCCTAACCCATTCTTGGAATAAAAAAGAGCTCCCAGATGTCAACTGTTATTAAAAACCAGATGTTAAGATAGATGTCTTGCATGTTGCTGAATTAAGTAAAGAAATCTGACAGTCCACTATAAACTTAGCTATCATTTAACACAGGAGAAATGTGGGTAAATTTTTTACAGTTAACTGGGAACACATCTGAGTTATAAGGTCTGCACAAATATACCACAAAGCAAAGGCAGAGTAAGGCCTGAATATCCTTATTTATTTCTGAAACAAAGGGACAGGTTCTGTAAACCTTCCAAAAAGCTGGGTTTCCCTCACTGAAAACACAAGTTATTGCCTCTGAATTCTGCAGGAGCCACTCCTGGCCAGGCCCACGAACACTGATTGAACTGACTTTCAAGCTGACAAGTTTTTGCCAGAGAAGAAAGAAGAAAGAATGAAGGATTTCTTTTCCACTGAGTAGTTTGATCCAATTTCATTAACATAATGTGTAAGGTAATCTTTGGTGATATCCTTAAAAATCGCAAGAAATCTACAATATGGACAATGCAACAGGTTTCCAAGTGACACCTCCCCTAACTACCCACAGCTGGCTTGCAGTTTAGAATATTACAATTCTTCAAACAGGCAGACGTTCTTTTTCACCTTTATAATTTGTGCAATCTCCTTTTGGCAGAATTCTAGAAAAGGTGAAAAATTAAATATCATTGAATATTTGTAAAGAGTTTAATGCAAAATTAAGGACAAATATAGTTTGACACTGATCCTGATATACAAAAAGCAATAAATGAAAAGCTGGAGCTCAGTTAACGTCAATCAACATGGCTTTATTGAGTACCAGTCCTGTCAAAATAACCTTCTAACTTTTCCAATTTTTTGATAAGGGAAGTTCTTTGAAATAAATAACATGCTGAGACTTCTGTAAGGTATTTGATTTTGTGCCACATGACATCGTGTCAGAACAATCAGCTCTATACTGAATTAATGTTTGCTGGAGAAGGAAGGAGACCCGTAGATACCCTCATCCCAAACTTGTTCCATATCTCCATGATACAAAAGAAAAGCCTGACAAAAATCTTCTTGGAAAAGTGAACAGATTTGGAATTATCTGAGTAAATGTTATGAGAAAAATACACATATCCCTGAAATCATGAACCCACCATCATAACTGGAAAACATATAGGGCAGGCTTAGAAGAAAGGGAACTGCTTCTGAAATCAAGGACATCAAAAAGGTCTTTACAGGCCATGGTGGTAATGAACACGTGATACAATGTTGGATTTACCAAGACAAATACAGGCAGAGAAAGAAAACTCAGAACTTTTGCTGTATCTCTATACAGTAGCATAAGACCATTAAGAGAATTACACATCTGGTGCTCATGTCACACTCTTGTGAATATTTGAAAGACTGTAACCAGATCCGGAAACAGCTAGAAAATTATTCAAAAATAAACTTGGCAGTGAGAAACAAGAGACCCAACCTAAATGATCCCTCAGAAAACATTAAAAGATTTTCTGATCATTATGAACTAACATAGTGGAAAGGAGACAGATCTTTTCTCCAATAAAAAATATCCAGATAGAGATTTAGAGGATGTAGTTACACTACAAATAAAAGATACATTATTCAGTAACTCATTTCTGGATGATTTGAAGATTTCATATCAAGTCCTAAACATTTTCTAAAAGATATGGTTAATCATATCCAAACTAATTCTTTTAAATTAAGATTTGATGAAGAAATTACTGAGTAGTCCAGATTATGATCATGGTCCTCTTAACCTTCAACAGCTACAATTAATAAAAATCCTCTTCCGTCATTTTTTCCTCACATCTGTTTCAGTGAGAATGTGTGTGCCATGATCCATCTTATCCTGTACGCAAAAAGTTTGATATATTTTCCAAATTTTAATTAGTAATTTCATAAAACTAAGCACAGTATTCTGTTTCAATATAAATTGAATAAAAATAATTTCTAAAACCCCAAATATAAAACAATAACATTAATGTATTTTACACTTTCCATACTAAGAGCAATCTCAAAACCAGTCTCAACTGGTGTAAAAAGCACATAAGAATCAGGACTGAACCTGTGATAGGTTCCATGAATAAAGTATTGTACCAAGAAGCTACAGTTTGGTGCCTCGGTGCAAACAGATAATGGAATACAGAATTCTTCACTGAAGTTCTGAGACAAATGAAATTCACTACTATTTTTTGCATTCTTGACACACAGTGAAGCAAAACAAAAGCTGCAGTTATGCCTTATCATTTATTAATATTGGAACAGAGGATTCCAGAAGTATGCTTAGTTTTTCATATCAGTGTGTATCCTAGAGAATCATTAATCTATGGCTCTTTCAAACAATAAACTACAATCAAGCAATTTTTCATTAATGTTTGTGTACATTAACTGCTTTTTAAACTTGGATCTTTCATTGGTTTATAAGGTCAAGAGTAGCAATTCAATGGCAAAAACTGCAAAGCAAAATCCGAGTTACTGACAAGCAAAACAGGAAAGAACCCAAAATCTGAGAAATACCATTTGACTTGAAAAATTAGTATACACATTTGTTATAAAATTTTTATCAATTCAGAGTGTTTAAAATATTTAATGCCTTGCATTTTTAGGATGGACATCCCAGTATCTAATTTGGACCTGTATTTATAGTAAAGTGGAATAATCTTAAATAATATTAAGGTCTTTTAGAAACCATTGATTTTATTTCATACTTTCACTAGTTCTTTTTTACATTTCTGTGCTGCTATTTAGCATAATTGCCTACTATCTTAAAAAGAAGTATCTGCTGTAAATAAATGTGATTTACTGCTCTGCTTCGATTGCCACAAAACCTTAAGTAGGGCTTCAAAGTATCAAAATGAGGAATTAAAAAAATGGTGTATGGAAGACACTCCACACAGATGTAGAAGGTTTGTACAGAGACATTTTCTGGTTTGTTACTGGAATGTATCTCAATGCAAGTTTCACAGGCAGATTTCTCAGCCATTAATC
The DNA here is from genome assembly GCA_013396955.1 of Regulus satrapa. Classification (NCBI taxonomy): domain Eukaryota; kingdom Metazoa; phylum Chordata; class Aves; order Passeriformes; family Regulidae; genus Regulus; species Regulus satrapa. The sequence goes on from VWZN01016109.1 coordinate 1,022,055, forward strand.
TCCAAGGCTCACCAGTGTCAGCAGTAAATTTGAGACAGTGGCCTTCGGGTAACAGGAGCTACCTTACACAGCAGGTTAGATACAAAGGAGGACTCTAATCATGGTCTACATGATTAGGTCTATCTACACATTTTTAATAATCAGATGCCAGAAATTATCAGCCCAGTCATAGCCATTCTGCATGTAGCATATTCTTGATTACTGGTGAACAGAGAGTAGCTGCAGGGGGTAATATTTAGCTGTTCCAACAGCAACAGATCTACAGCAACCACAATGGTCCTGAGAGTCACATCTATGCAATACACCTGTCTAGGGGGGTATTCTGAATTAACTTCACCCCAAACTGAATTCCCCTTAGCAATTTCACAGTGTCGGAGGACCTACGGGAATGTATCCTTCATTTAAGTTGAATCAAACAGGAACTTGGGAAGTCCAATCCAACACCACTTTTGGATATGAACCATATGCAAGAAGTGGGAATGACTGGGAGGATTTGATTCAAATCTGCATTCTTGATCAGAACTAAAACCCTAAGGTAGATGCACTCAAAGACTCAAAGACTTCATTACCGTGTGGCCACCTAGTAAAAATATGTGTATAAAATTTGGTCACAACACAATCCCCCACACTCCTGTGGCATATAAGTATCTTTATAAAATCTATTCTTTTTTTAAAAAAGGTCCTGATCTCATTTTAGCTTTCGCAATACAGGCAACATTAAAAAGTTGATGAGTTAAGCTTTTCTGGCTCTCTTCCCACAATAGTAGACCCTTCCTGACAAGGCTCATCACATTTCCCTTTCATGTGCTGCATGCTAAGAATTAATGTCTTAACTTGGGTTAAACAAATCTAGCGATAACCTGCTCATCTCTGCAACTAACTTTCTGATGATTGATTTACGCTGCTCTCCTTATTATCTCTGGCTGAGAATGGGTCATTAAACGTGTAACTGCTGTTTCTGATCTGTGAAATTGTCCTACTTACAGCAAATATTTACATCTGCAAATATTAATTTCCCCTTTTTACAAAGAAATCTACCTGCTATGCAATGGAATTTCTTTCAAGTCAGGAACTTAGTCTAAAAATCAGAATGTTTCAGAGCTTAGAAAAATTTTCATCTGCTGCTCAGTTTCTAGGACCAAACATAGCTAAAGACTAATCACAGGAACTCTCCATGCATGGAACAACTGATTATAGAAGAGTTTTGTGCATTAATGATTTGAAGAACTGAGCCTGTAGCTAAGAAGTGGAAAGACTAACAGTGGATTCATTTAAGTGTTTGGGGCATAGAGCTTTAAAAGGTCTTCATTTTATGTTTCATTTTTATGTTCATTTGTATATGCAAAAAGCTGAATAAATCTTAAAAATTGCTTCAGCAATATGTATTTATGTCAGAGGTCTATTTTCAAAGTTATCCATAAGAGAAAGGGTCACAAGTGACCATGCATCACCCAGTTGTGAAAATGGTCTTAAATCCCATCTCACCATTTGTTCTATTTGTATATAGTTGGGTTAAAATCAATCACAAATGGGACTGGGGAAAGCAAGAGGTTGTTTCTGACCACTTACTTTACAGCACCCAGACTAGCGTTAACATGAATAAGATGTTTCACCAGATACTCATGCATTCTAAAGTTTTATCACTAGATGAAGCGGAAACTCAATGCTTCTTACAATAAGTGGTCCGTGAAATCAGATTTGCAATGCAAAAATTTATGGTCCCCTTTGTAGTGAAAGCCTGTGACATGTTATCTCACTTAAGTAACCAGCGCCAGATATGCAACTTTTGTTATCAAGTTACTGTCTCCCAGAAATGCATTTTTGGCTCTCTCCGTTGGTCTAAAGACCTATTTTAGACTATGATGGTGGCAGATAATTTTTCTACTAAGAAATGTAAGATAAATGTAAACCTCTATATAAGTGTTGTATATTATAACACACACATTCAGGGGAAATGAAGGGGAGAGATTTCTATAGCTAAACATGATCTCAAAAAATTCTTCCATATGTGGAAAAGACTGGAAAGCTAACATATAAATATAGATATATATAAATATACACACTGCTCAGTGTGTATACATTTATATCACATTCATTAAACCTCAAAATATAAAATAAATTCATTTCTGTAAGCAAAGGAGAGGTATAACTTTTCAATGTGCAAAATCATCTCCTGGAATATCAAGGACAGCAAAACCTAATTCCTACTTCCTGTTTTTAATACAACTCCAGTTTAGCTGGCCTTTTCAAAAATAATATTTTAATTTAAAAATTAAAAATTTTAATGGTAACCTGGCTACAGTATTACTGAAATGAAGAGGCAGGAAGAGCAAAAGCATTATTAACTATTCCAAATTTTTATTGGCTTCTACATTCAAGTGTAAAATCTTGAGTAGCTCACAATGTTTGTAACTGCAAAATGGCAACAAATCAAAATCAAGAACCAGAGTATTCCTGAAAGATAAATTCAAATTCAGAGATACTTTTCTAAACTTCAAGGCTCTTTCTTTTCTTCAATCTCAAGCACAATGTAACTCACAATGACCCTTAGGTTTGAAGCCAAACTCATAATGTGGGCTGGCCACTGTGGAAGGCTATTTCAGTTTTCTTTTTAGGATAAAGTAGACAGAAATACCTAGATAAGATGTCAGGAGCAGGCAAAATTTTCAATATATACTGAAATAAGCATATGACAACACTCAGTGTTGGGAATGCTTAGACAGAAATTACTTCATTCATTAGAAGAGAAGCATTTGCCATTCAGTAGCTGCTTATAATAAACAATATAGCTATGATAACTGTACACAACTTAATTGGAAAATTGGCATTTTAAAGGTGACCATGATACAAATAAGATTTTATTGCACTCAGTTCAACAAGCCTGAACAATGTGTGATATGAATCACAAGTTCTTTGAAGAAGAATATGTGTAGCAAAGATGGAAAATTAGAGGAAAGATTAAAAATTTGAAAGCATTTATATGACTAATTTGCACTGTTCTTCTGATTCTCAAAACACTAATTCAGCACAATACTTGTTATTTACAGTGGATATGTCTGGGATTGTTTATACTGAATGAACTGACAAGCAAACCTTGCCCTGCCCAAATTCCTAAATTAAATAAATCCATGTGACTCCAAGGAGCTTAGTGCAGGCTCAGCTCGGTGCTAATGCAATTGCGTGCTGCCCTGCAGCTTGAGGCACCAGCAGAGCAAGTTCACATCCATTTGGGGAACAGACAAGAGCAAGCTCACACCTGCCCAAAAACAATGTGTAAACATACAGGATAAGGAAACACACAAAATATTGAACAAAATCTGGGTCAAGGAGGAAGGCAGTAATTCCAATTTAGTGCATTAGGCAGCTAAAGGGTGATATATCACCCTTTTTATGTAGGACAATGCCATAAGGAGGGTTTTGTCCTCCTTTTATTTTTTCTTCTTTTTTTCCTGAACAACTAGAAGACAAAATTTCAATAATGCATAAAACTCCCAAACAAGTTATTTCATTTTTCCAGGTACTAAACTTTTGTTCTGACTGAACTTTCTACTCACAATCTAAAGAAATTTGAAGAATTTTATGCTTTACAAATAGCCATGCTTATTTTCATTAGCTAAAATAATTTGTTTTGGTTTATGTTTTTATTGCTTTTAGATTTTGTTGTTTGGTTTTGTGTTGGGGTTTTTTAAGGAAAAAAAAAAAAAAAATCTCAGTTTCAGTATTCCTGGGGCCTGTTCAGGAGTTGGAGGATGGCAATTTTCCAGGTTGGCCACAGAATATAAGGCATTATGCTAACTACCAGGACTGCCAAAAAACACAGAGTAGCATACTCTCCCTTCCCCTAAAATTACATATGGATCAATACAGTGATTTGTAGATCAGGATCCAGACACTAAAATAATAATCGTTATTTGACTGTCCCGTGGTTCTGATTTCCAAGTCATCCACCTCAAACAAAATCCCATCTGACCTGTTCAGAGTTTTTCACATATCATCTTTCAGCAGCTCTAAGGATACTTAGCAGTTCCAGCTGATGAATAAAGACCTGTTGCCAAGAGCAGTCACCACTTTACAAATCAATAAACGCTTTTTTTTTTTTTTTCAGAGCACATGGTCTTCCTCAAAAAGTTCATTTTTAGTGGCACACTCTTACCTGGCAACAGTCAGTTTGTTGTCAAGTTTCACATATCACTGCACGTGATTTCTTTTCTCCAATGCTGGAGTTTACCAGCACACTTTCAAAAAGCCTGTTTAAAACGAGGTACATTTAACAGTAAGAGATCTCCAGGCTCTTTCTGGGACAGTTGCCTTTGTGAGTGGAGAGTGGCAGGAAGAGAAGCTCCAGAGATACACCCTGCCCCATCACTGTCCTGATAAGGGGGACTTTTCCTTTAGATAAGAGAATAGTTCAGAAACCTTGAACCTTTTAGGCTTCCTTGCTGAGATTTCAGAGGAACAGATAACTTGTCAGTGTTTGTAACAAATGACTTCTAAATACTAAATCTTGTAGAAGGACCATCAAAAATGTTTTAAGTATGAAAAAGACCCCTATATGTAGCCAGAAAGGATTAGAAGATGTAAAAGTACAACTTTTTACATGCTTAGGCATCATGTGACATTCCACCCTCAATTACAGCTTCTAAGAATAGGGCCAACTTTTTGGAAAACAGCCAGTTTCTAAAGCACACCCTATGATATTCACATTTTTCTAAAAATCAGATTCTATTCTATGAGTACATAATCTCTCATAAAACAAAATTAAAATATGTTTGTAGCCCTGGTGACCACAAAATAAAGCATTCAGCTTTGAATCCACTACAGTTCAGGTATTCAGGAAACTCTTAGGAGATTAAGAACACCATTTTATTTCTTTTAAAATCTCCAGTACTATGGGAAGTAAGAAGATTTGATAGTTGTTATAATCATCAGGACTGGCAATAAAATCTAAAGTATGAAAATTCTTGAGATATTATACCTCCAGTCTTACACTGTGTTAATGCAGAATCAAATTTTTCCCTATGACCTCTCAAATTTCCTATTAAAAATGCCACCTAACTTAAGTATATCTGAGACATACACGTCAGATTACCTACACTTCCTTTTTCAAGTAGAGATACTGATTTTAATTTAATAATCAATTACAGTTTTTTACTGTACATTCTACATAAGTAGAATCTTGAACTTAGAACCTTCAACCACATCTTAATATTCTCATGAAGTTGAAGAAGTCCTGGGTAATAACCATAATGCTATTCATTATGGGAGACCATTCTGGAGTCAGAGATACATGCCAGTAAGTTGAGGGCTTTCAGCTGGAAGTGAAAAATGCTCACAGAAATGGAGAGTAAGTGAATATGGGTAACTAGAGCCTCAAACTCTGACCAGGAAACAAACAGGGAAGGACAGAGAGGCTCCTGAGATAAGAAAACCAAAGGGAATGAGATGCCACAAATTGACCATAATTGTGGTTAGCAGGGCAGAATTCTCTGCTGGCTGGTAACTCACAGGCCTGTTCCCAAATTGTGAGGACACAAGTGACAGAAGGAGGGCTGCTCAGTGCGCCAGCTCTGGCAGGGAATACAAATGTGCTGATTCCGAACAACTTCCAGCAACTGCAATTTGCTTCAAGAGCACACAGTCACTGGTGTGACATGAGTAGGCACTTCCTTCAAAACGTTTTCCATAAAAGAGAGGAAACTGAAAGGTGACATGGGCAACTGAGGCCAAGACAAAAATGTTTTAAGGAAAAAGAGTAAGGATGTAGAGATGAGAAATACAAGAGGTAGGGAGCTGGACAGTAGAGCTTTGGGACAAAGTCTATGCTGTGGGGCAAGATAGCTGCTAAATCTGGAAGTTCAAATTTATTTAGCCATGGGGTTTTTTGTTCCAGATAGCTCCAGAATGCAACAATCCAGATTAGGTTACTGTAATGCACTCTGCAAGGGGCTACATACTACAACTCCTTGGAAACTGAAGCTAGAGCAAAATGCTTATTAAGCTCATTTTCATTCTAGGAGTATTACATCCACACTTCAGGATACACACTGACTGCCAAAATGTTTCCAGGTGGAAATTAAGAAAGATTGCCAACACTCAAGCCAAAACTGAAGAGAACAAATTTAAGTTTTTGTGCGAAGCTGCAAAATTATATTTTTTCCTGTCTTTTTAAAGACTAGTAAAAAATGGTTAATTTATGTTACTGACATGGCAGCACTCAATCAACATAAATTCATTTATGTCAAATAAAAATCCGATGCACCAACATAACCAGGGATCAGATCATGACCAACTGTAACAAGACCACGTGTACGGGCAGATGAGAGTTACAGTCTCCCTACTGATTATGAAGTTCCCTTACAACTTGACCAGAGTTAGGTCCAGATAAGCATGGCAAGAAAAGGTCACCCATCTATGCCTCTCCCTAGAGAGCAAAAAAAGAGGGAATAAAGGCAAAAAAGTGGCTGGAAATTTGTCTTTGTTCTCGAGCAGCAGCCAGAATAGCAAAACACATCCATCAAATCTGAAAAAAAGGTGCCCAACTAGTTCCTTCAAGAGAAGTCAGAGATCCTATCCTTCACTGAGTCTAGAGTCGTTCTGCCACACACTGCCCCGGGGGAGGACAGGAAATCAGGTAAGAGCTATAACAAAAACTTTATCATTAAAAAAGTCAATGCCTGAACAGGAAAGCTTCTCATAAAAATTATGCCTATTTCAAACAGGATGCGCAACTTTCAAGGTCTTCCAAGCACCTGCTGGTAACACCTTTCTCTTTACAAAGGGTTCAGAAATGTCATATTCTTCGTTACAAACGTACTCCAATGCCCATACAGACATATAATAGCATGCATTTCTCTATATAAATGTAACATGTACATTAGAAAATCCAGTATTATCTATAGAAATGAGGAATGTTTCAAGTTAACAGTGTTCTACTGTCTCTCTCTCAAGAAGATGGGAGAAACTTTCAAAATCACTCCCTAGCATTCACCAAATTACATGGTATTTATGCTACAACAGGCACAACTTCTTCATCTCCTTAAAAAACTAAAAATGCCCTCTGATTATTTACTAGTTAAATATTTTCCCAGTTTATTCTGTGCCTTTAGATGACATATTGGATTATAGTCACAGATCTAAAATCTATGAGTAATATTGAATGGGAAATGCATGTTTCTGTGGCACACAACATTCAAATTACTACACAAATACATGCTGTAAAGAGGGGTAAATAACAATACAAAAAGTAAAGAAAAATAAAAAAATCCATGAAAAATTTAAGATAAAGCAATGCCAGCAGTTCACTCATGACTACCCTTGCCTGTACTGTTCTCAAAGATTATTTCAGCAAGGATTTTGCTATGAATCTCCTCTTTGCTTCCTTTACAAGTAATCCTATGTTGGGCCAATCAATTGTTCACAGAGTCTGTGGAAATTTTAGGATGACAGTACTTCAGGAGAACCTATTCTGAGTCCAACACAAGATGAAATCAAGCTATATTCATCTAACCTGTTCTTAGAAACCTCTAAGAAAGGACCTTCCATTACATGTACATGAAAGAATGTCCACATTTTGTTTCCACTTACAGGTTCATTAGACTCAGAGTGAAAAAGTCTTCTTTTTAACAACTAGCCTAGTTATTCTTGGCAAAATTAAATTCACTGCTCCTATCCTTTCTCTATTGGGCACTGGAATACAATTTATCATAGTCTTTTCAACAACATTTTATATATATGAAGACTTATGTCTCCCCTTTGGTACTTTCTAGACTAAACAAACCATGTTCTTTAAGCCTTCCCTACAGGTCATGTTCTCTAAAACTTCTATCATTCTTATTGCTCTCCTTTTGTCCCTTTCTACTTTGTCTATGTTTCCTAAAGCATGGAGATCAAAACTGCAAACAGCTTTTCAGAAGAGCGCGCACCAGCACTCAAAGGAACAGAATAATTGCTTCCTGTTCTTCTCTAGTGTTATATCTACCCCCAGGATTAGATCCAACTTCATTGCAATGGTATTCCACTGTGCAATTTAGATTCCTTTTTCCATGCTATTACCTCACAGCACATGTGACTTCTTCCCTGCAAGCAGACTTGTCTTTGCTGAATTCCAAATTACTTCTTCTAGACTCTCTCCACTTTTATCAAGACTGGAGTAGCTCATTGAGCAGTTTGACTGCTCATACTGTCCTTGGAGCTTCTTACGGCTCAATAATTTTTTTAGTTAAAGCTTTTCTTATTGCAATTCATTTTACATTATCAAGTCTTTATATTACAAAATGATGTCTTTATTTGCATAATACAAATATCTGGTGGGACAGTGTTAAACACCTGATGAATTAAAAGCCACCACTTTCTGCTTTAACCACAAAATCAGTTACCCTATCAAAGGAAATTAGATTTGCTTGACATAATTTTCCCTGGCAAATTCAAGCAGACTAAATATAAGATGGGTATCCTAGACCTGCATTCTTTCTTAGAGAATGGCCCGAAACTATCACCTAGGAAAAAAGCTGAGAGTACAAGGGGTAGTAAATACTAGTACTTGTAAAACTGTAAAATAACTACTATTTTATGTGCTCTATCGTTAATCATGCAGCTATTTCAACAAATGTTCTTGAATATGTTTTGGTACTTTCATTATGTTCCTTTTCCATTCTCTTCCCTGAATATGCTGTTACCATGCACTGAAAAGCACTTGACTAAATGTTAGCTCTCTTACATTGTTTTGTGCCTCAATTTTTTTTCACAGGTTCTCATTTCTTAAATTAGTTGAAAGCAGTGTCTGGGTTTCAGTAACACTGGGGGGTTATTACCAGTTTTTTTACATCTCTTGCCTTCATTCTGGGGTTTATTTCATTCCATTCCTAGCATGAAGTCAAAACTTTTTTTTACTTTTTACTGATATTTCCATACAATTTTTCCCTCTTTTATAAACTCAGCCAACTTATCTCTGTTAATTAGAAACAGAACCAAACCAAGACATCAAGTCCTTAATTCCCTTCTCCTCTTTCTGACAGAAAAACTTGTTCTTAACATGTTTCAAGAATTCCAACGCTTATGTATTATGTCGTTCAGGTTTGTGGTTTCTGTTTTTGGGGGTTTTTTGTCTTTGTGTTAGCATCAAAGAAATCATGTTTTCTCATTCTTACCTGTTCCTGACTCTAACACAATTCCATTGGTCGCTCTGTAAAAAAGTGTAATTTGCCTCCTAGTTTCCTTCTCCCAAGTAAGTAGTCTATCATACATCCCCATTATATTTTCATCCCGGTTTTTCTCGTCAGTTTCTACCCAGACTTTATGAACTTATAACCTATTTTAGTATCAAAAAAATATTTTTCATATAATATCAATGTTAAATTTTTCTTCCTTCATCTGAAAATGAGTTACCTGTTTCTACAGACTGCTTTTTTACTCCAGAAAAATAAGGGAACAGACAAAAGCCAAAATTTTTAACTATTTCAGGACAGAAATAAATACCAGAGCTAGTATTTCAATTCAAAGAACGCATCACTGCTTACTAACTCTTTGGAAAATTCATTTTATTCTGAAATAGCAAAATAACCAAGTTATAAAACTCAGGGTGAAGAAAGAGGTGACAAACCTGATCTGGAGAGGGTCTGTGGTTGTGCTGTGTCCTCCCAGGAGATCGATGGTGGTGGTGGTGGTGATGGTGGTGGTAGTGGTGATGGTCATCATCATAGTTATCTGCCATCAGCTTCATTCTGTTTTGTGTCTGTTTAAGATGGAAAGCAAGATAATTTTATTACATGTTGGAATGTATTATTCTGACAGTGTTTTAGGAAGATCTTGGCTCTGGGGGGTTATTTGGGAGGTTTTTGGGGTTTTTTTGAGCTGAAGGATCTAAGAATAGAAATCAAGACTGCCAGCCCACAAAGAAAAGGAAAGAGAAACAAAGAAATAAACTAAGTGAACACATCCTCTGTTTCAACTTTCACATCCATAGAATGACATGAAGTCAGAAAATTAAATTATGATGGGTTATATGTTTGAAGGGCAAAAGACATTCAGCTTTTCTAACGATATTATTTTGGAGCTGTTTCTTGTTTTTTCCTGTCTAACATTATGTCTTAGCAATTAACTTTTTAAATCTCACTGAAAGGAATATTAAGTGTAATTCAAACATTTACAGTTAGCTACAGAGGCATATCAGAAAAAATCATGAATAGTTGTTCTAGAAGTTCTATTTTGGGTAATTTATTTTAATTGTACACCAGGATTACCCTGTTGAACAATAAGTAAAACAAATCTAAAAACTAAGTGATAAAGACACAGGCGCTTAGAGAAATAAGTGATTATGGAACTTGACACATTACTGAATGGAAGTAAGTCTAAGATACAGATCTTGGAAAAGAGATCAACACTTCAGCTACAGCTGTGTACAGATAATGAAATTTATGTCACCATGGGACAACAAGATACATTGCTGCTCTTTATCACTATTACAATTATTCCATACCATGAAATACATAGACTTGGATAATTAAAACCTTGCTCATAACACCAAAAATATCTTACTACCAACAGTCTGATACTGATGGATATAATCATCATTTTTTTGTGGTGCCAGAACTGAAGAATCTCTCAGGCAAACCTGTTAAACTGCAATCAAGCTTTAATTAATTTTGCACTAACAAAACTAAGAAAAAAACGTTGTCAACTCCCAAAGATCTCTCCCAAAATTAAAATAATCAGTTAGAGGCATATACAATTAATACAGATGACTGAAGGAAAGTAGAAGCCTTCACGCACTTGATGTTATGCTCCAAGGTAGCACAATTCATGGTAACTCCATTGGGATTGGAAACTAAACATATTCCCCAGGACTTTGTTCAGATTAATGAGTTCCAAAGGACCAACATAAGCAGATGAATTTGAACACAACTCATTTTTTCAGTATTTTCCCATATTAACTGGTCTAACTGCCTTCCAATGCAAAGTGCCCATGAGATAACTCCCAAAGCTAGTATATGGTAAATTTACTTCCAGGACTGCTGTAATTTGATTTTCCTTTCACAGCAATCCTATATCCAAGTCTCTGTTTGGGAAATTACACTGGCAAGTATATTTTAATTTAAAATGAAAAACTCAGAGATTGCTATTAAATTCCCCAACTTTAATGTTTTTAGCTAAAGTTGAAAAGCTATTTGAAACAAACAAGCAAACTAAATACTCATAATACATAACATTTCACATAGAACAAAGTCTAATGCAAGGAAAACAGCCCGGGAGAATCCTAGGAAATCCTGATGTGCCTGTTAAGCAATTAATTTTTTCAAATTGCCACAAGGTTTCTCAAGCACCTCAGATGATGTTCGGTAGAGGATCATAGAAAACTGCTTTACAGCTTTGTTTTAGCTCTCAGTTTAAGTAAAAACAACCAACTAAGCCAACCAAACCCTCAAGGCATCCACAGAAAAAAGATAGAGGCAAAATCCCAGGTCAGATGTGCACAATAAGGGAAACAAACAGTTATATGAATTTCAGTTGTGACTTTCTACCAATATTGCTAAAAAGATCATCTCAATCTGAATCACAGTTGGTCTGTTTGTCTTTAGATTCAAAGAGGAAGACCTTTTGAACAAAAGAGTGGAAAAGATGAAGAATTAATAGACAAATAATAAGCCACTTACTATAAACACTGTCATACCCTGCCTCTTTGGGGAAGCTCCTAAAATTTTATTAGTTTATTTTCTTATCAATGAACAGCCTTAAATTTCCTACCTTTCAACTGTATTCCATAAAGAATGCAAAAGTTAAACAAGATGAGATATGCAATCCTAAAAGTGTCCTTTGTAATGAGGTGTTGGGGATTAGGCGTGTCATGGGATAAGAACTGTAAATGAATGATGTCATCTTTCTAATTTGGTGCTGAAATATAAATAAACTACTTCTAATGTTTCTTCCTTTTGCATGCCAGATTGCAGTAAAATGTGCACAAAGAAATGTTAATGCTTTAGTAGCCTTCCTTTAGTGTGTCTGAGAGCAAAATATAGAAGAAATATGAAATGAATTTATTTTCCTCTCAGGTAACCATCAAACCATCTAAACTTTGACATTACTTGTAACTGTCAATAATTTCTTAAAACTATGAAACTTACCTGGAAAAATATTACTTTTAAAAGCTTTTTGGTTTAATTATTAGCTCTCCAAATGATAGAAAATACAATTTTTTCATTCTGTTTGTCTTTGTTTTAGCTACTGCTACTTTTATGTTTCCACACTGAACTGCATTTTCCAGGTATGCTTAGCTTTGAGTTCACAACTACAAACACCTTATGATTTCAAATTTTTAAAAGCAAGACTTTTGAGGAGGACAAGCAGGAGGATTTCTGGAGAAGAACAGAAGTAAAGCTATTTTGAGGAACAATACAATCCTTTTCAAATCTTTCTAAAACAAAAGTCTGTAACATTTCTTTTGTTTGCTCCCTTTGCTAGCTTTTGATATTTAGCAGACTTTAAAATGCCAACTGTATTTTTATTTGAGAAATTAATTAACTACATTGGAATTTGTTCAGGACCCCAGGGCTTCACACCCCTACACCTACACAGACAGAGAAAGGTGTGTACGTGTTGGGACAATGGTTTATCAGTCAGAGGAAAATCCTCATGCTCTGGGTGCCAGATCAACACATTCAGGGACTGATCAGCACATTCAGTGCTGCCTGAGAAGGGAAAATACCACACAGTGGCCTGACAATGCCATCATTTCCTGCAACCCCTCAGCGTGCCTGAAAAGTTCCTTTTCAAGGAGACCCAAGACCTTTTCTTACGTTTCTTTAGAAAACACAGCACATTACTCGATATGACTTTTCTAGATATCAAATCTTGTAATACACAGTTAATGAAAATTTGAGTGGTGACAGACATGCATTCAAACTGTGTAATACCTAATGTGCACACTGATTACTCTGCACTGATTATCTGAAATAGTTATATTCCACAGGTCAAACTTCTATTCACATTTTCCTTTCAAACCTGAAAATGGGGTTTCACAAAATTTACATAGCCACAGCTCTCACAGAATAATTGTCATGCCAACAGTGCTTTTTGAAAATGTCTAGAGAACAACAGGCCCACACCTGAGAAGGAAAGTTTTAATTTGGATTTATACTGGGAAAAAGCCCCATGTTAACTTGTAAAATGCAACAATTAATTAACTCTATCTTCTAAAGACCATGTATGGCATTATTAGTTCTTGCCTAAACAGTGTCCTCAGATTTTTTTTTATTCTTAATTTATTTACTACATTCAGAAAATACTGCATTCATTTTGAAATAAAGGAATGATTGAGGAATTAAAAGTAGCTTAGACCTACTTGCACAGGTATATTAACCCTTAGGGCTTGAAACAGTTGTCTTTGATCATTCAATATCACTATTTGCTAAGCTTTCAAGGTCATGAATGGTATGTGTAACTGAATTTTTAACCCACTTACCAAAGAATTTATGACCTAGCACTGTAAGAAAACTGACAGATATTTCTTGTCCTCCTAAAAGTTTGTTGAGTTTAAGGAAGGATATAGCAAAGTGAAATGAAATTCTTTGATTGACTGGTAACAGACTAAATAGCTTAACAGCAATCTGTAACTGTAAAACTGTAATATTAAAACTGCCTTTTACAAAATATTTTAGGAAGGTGGCAATAGGGAACTATGCTTTCATCTGTCATCTGGATCAAGTTAACAACAAAACTCTCATGAATGAGGTTCAAATGAGGAAAAATAGTAAGATTTGTTGCTCTGGGATATAGGTGTAATACAATTCAATAGCTATTACTTTCCTTTGGATTTTCTTCTCAATCTCTCTTCATTTAATGGAATTTGAAATATTTCTAGAATATTCAGTTTCAATAGGGTAGGATTGTTCTCTATATGAGAAGAAGGCAGATATAAGGCCTGCAAGCTTTCCTGGAGCTATCCCGGGGTCTAATTCTTAAAGCACAAAATTTAAAATCTCGAGACCCACATTCTAGGTTAGATTCTGCAATGGCCTCTTGGTGTCTTCAATGACACAGAAACTCTTTTTCTTGCAATCTCACTGTTTGAAAATAAGAATTCTAATATTTCCACAAAAAAACCTCTGAAAACTTCATGTGGAAGGCATTTCGTTCTAGTCTTCATGATTTTTAATAATAGGTGATTTTATCTGAGCTTTTTTTCTCCTGAGTCAATATTTTTGAAAACAGAAAAGGACAATGATCTAAAAAGTTGCATTCTTCAGACTATAGAATTCACCAAGCTTATCCAGAAGCTGCATGAACATATTGGAATGAACCTGAATTTAATGAAAGCTTGTGCAACTGCAATTGGTTTTCCTGTATGAATCCAGTGCTTCAGACCTGAATTGCATTACCAGAGATTATTAAAATGTTTGCTAATTAAGCCAGCTCTGGTCTTACTCTCTCCAAATAAAATCCGTTTTCACATTAGAACAGTATTTTTGCACATTCTTTGAGAATTGTTGTCATCCGAAGACAAGGGAAGAATTTTTTGACCATTTCTACTGCTGCACAACTCAGAAGTTACTAACTGCCATGAAATACAATTTATAGTGGATTTGTTCTTTGGCAAGTTACAGTTCATTAAATGTTGGACAGCTAATTCTGTACTTGACCTCAAACACCCTTAAAGTTCAAGAAATTACACTTGTCACTCACAATTTTTAAGGGACAATAAAAGCTTGCACAGAATCATGACTTTATAAAAACAGTGTATTTTCTTATTTAAACCCCCCAAAATATTACAATAAAATAATGTAGACTACCATGCTTCTGTAACAGAGGAAGACTGTCTTGGAAAGTAGCTACAAAAGGCATTTTAAAAGATGCCATAGAATCCCTTGCTTCTAACTAAATCTTATGATGACTTTTGATAACAAAAAAGTCATCACAAGCTACAAAGAAAATGAAAAATAAATGCCATGTAAAGCCTGTATTTCCAGAACTTTAAAAAAATCACTAATCCTTTTTTTTTAGCCCTCTTCAGCAAATTTTCCTTTATTCCACTTCTGTTGTCTCATCATAATTAAATATTTTTCTGGGATCAATAATAAAAAGTTCAAGTTCCAGGCTTAGAGCCTCTAAAAGATCACGTTCAGCCTCATTGTTCCACTTGCTTTTAGCATCTCAAGCCTATAGAGATATCTGCACCCTGCACAAGTGACATGAAAATAAGCCAAAGAGTGAGATAATTTTTGTCATGTAGAAAAGACACTTAGGAGAGATTCCTCTGCAATGTTTCAGTTTAAACTTTTGTTAAAAGTTCTCTATATATTTGGGGCACTTTTTCACTCACTATCCAGCTGTAGAAGAAAAGAAAATGCCAAGGTTATTGCTAGAAAGCCAAACCTTGAGACTTCTCCATTTTTAATGGCAGCACTTTTCTTGAATCCACATGATTAAATGAAATGAATTGTTAAAACTCATCCTCCGAGTATGATTTTGATAGGAGTGTTGTTTTTTTACAAGCTAGAGGATCTATTAACCAGTTATTGCTTTGAAGGATCTTTTGCCAGGATTGGAGCTGCATGGAAGAAGTGGACTTCAATAGATTTCCTTTATGCTAATTGTTCAGACCACTTTTAAGAGCATAATACTAAGAACATCATGCTAATTATTTCCAAAATAAATTATGCTCTTGTCTTCAATTAGTATAAATACACAATAATATTCAATTCAGGCTTCTCTGTTGCTTATGCAGGGAAGTTTTAGACACTAAAAAAACACCAATGGAAAAAAATTGAGGTTAAGACACTTAAGTTTGCAAGCAGTCATCAGTAAGCGAAAGATAAGACAAACATTGCAGTATGTTAACTAACCAGCAAGTCCAAATGCTAAATAAGTATGATAATCATAACCGTATGGGTGTTGGAATGCATCACTACAGGGTGATGTTTATGTTTTACTGAGTGCTTTAATTATGCATTTTCTTTTTATAACATCCCTGTAATGTAATCTGTTCTTATATTCTTACTCTTAACTACATTTTAACATGGGTTTTGCTGCTTTGTTTCCTGCCTCCATTGAAGAACACAATTTTTTCCCTGTTAAAATTCCGAATGGGCTAATAAGCATGTTTTTCTTTTCCTGTTATAGTGTATGACTTGTCTTGGAAAGTGTGAGAGACAGGATGCATGCAGGCTCAGAATGTGCATGATAGCTTACTGCAGAAAAGCTTGGCCACTCTGCATTTAACTCTTTTTAGGTTTTACCTCATTGATGAGAAGACTGTTCCATAAGATTTAAAAAACGCAATCAAGTTTTCATGCTAAGTATACATATTTTTCTTTTTCACATTTATATTTAGTTATATGGTAAACTTAATTCACACGGTGGTCTTAAATTTAAATCTTAGAATTCATATCATCTCTAACATGTAACCCAGAGCAGTTATGTTCAGGCCCTGTCTGCCCTCACAGGACAGAAAATAGGGTTTAAGAAAAGGTGGTGCTGACTATTTTCCAAGTTTTCATTAAATTCAACATTACTCCCAGAGAAAATACAAAATCAATTGTGGGATGAATTAATACTCTGACTCTTCTGCAGCAGCGCAAAGCAACTTCTATGTAAATCTTCTCAAAGACTTGGGTCTGGTAATTTAGTGTCGAATACGAGCATAGAAGCTTTACAGACACTTCAGTTCTTTTTTAATTAGAGCACTATTTAACTGGTATGCACAACCATTACACCTGCTGCTTTGCAAGATGACAAGATGCGACTGACTTACCCTGAAAGAAGGTAAAGCTCAGAGCGAGCCTCTCTTCACTCACAAGCTGAAGGACAACAGCCTCCCAAACACCAGCTGGGATATTGGACACTCGGCAGACGGAGACAGGCAGCACTTCCAAGTGCCAAGCAGACACTTATCTAAAGTACTGGGGCCAAATTTCAACTTTTCTGACACTTGTGATTAAACAAAGCTATGCTGAATTGAACATGGGCCGTCTGACTTTTTTTTTTGGTGCATTTTCCTTCATTTAGAATTTGTGGTTTTGAAGCCTTTTAAAGCTCTGTGAATTAAAAGTATGGCTTGAAGCGCAGGAAATATCTTGTAATAATACAGCATGCTCAGTAATGTACAGGCTCAAGTCATGCTAAAGGTATTTGTCTCAGTCCTACTACTAAACTGGGTAATTATACAGAAGTATGTAAGAACATAGACACAAAGAAGTGGGTTAAAAAGCATAATTAAAGCTCTGAAACTGTAGCTGCCTGAGGACATCTCAGGCCAGGTCCTACTAAAAACAGACAGGCAGCGGAAGAAGGAAGGTTCTCCTTTTTCCTCTTTACAACGGGAAATAACTCATTAAAAAGATACTTCCCCATAATTATTATTTAAAACCAGACATGAATCAGAAACTTCAGCAGCTAAATAAGACCTTAGAAACTGCAAATCTCTGGTTAGAAGCACTGGTCATTTTTCACCATCTTTAAAGACTGAATAGTGAGTCTCAGCTTTAAATGTTACAATTTCAAGTCCAGGTCTCCCTTTTGTATCATATATAAAACATAGCTTAAGTTGAAATTACTACCTTAATTCCATTGTATGCCAAAAAAAATGCTAATAAAGCATACAGTTCAATACAATGGGTTGTATATTTAAATATGGACTGAAATGGAGATAACATCACACCACTGTCTTGATACACTTAATAGTGACACCTTACATATTACTAATTTCTTTCTGATGCTGGATTGTAAGAATTACCAGTTTTACCCACAATTATAGCATCAGAAATATCTGACACCCAGTTTTTACAGTATTTTTAATAGCTGTCTACTTAGCACTGCTTTTGAGAGCAAGTGTTAAACTATATTTAGTCATATTATCATGGGGTACGGTGCAGTAGAACATAAGGATTTGTTTAAAACATGTCACATGGAGAAATATCCTTTTGGCTTGGGAGTTCAGATTATTGTAACTTAGATATTCACTATTCTTATTTGAGATACTTAATAACCATTTTCACCTACCAAGCAAGCCAGATCCAGAATTACAAAAGTTCCAGTGTTAATATATACATTATTTTATATCTGCATTACCTACTTTTTCCATTTGAGATTTTCAGTCTCAGAGAAGTTAAGCCATTTGTCTGAACAAAGTTCTAGGGTAAGTTCAAAACCAGATTATCACCACAGAAAAAACGTTGCCTTGAGCTTTGGCCAGGCTTAAGTTGGGACACAGATCCTTCAAGAATCAAAAAGTTCTGAGCAGAGAACAGAGAAACAGATTTTAAAGCAGGAAAGGGCTTTATGTGACAAGCCTGTGATGCTTTCATGGGCTGAGTGCTACAGGCAAAAGAAGCCACTCTCATTGGAAAAGGTTTGTAAAAATACCATGCAAAAGTCTTTGGATTCCTGAGAGGCTAAGGAGGAAAAAATTATGCCATATCCAGCTATGACCCGAGTCCAACAACTTTTATAATATAAATTGTCAAATCTAATTGAGAATGTGTGAAAAGTGTTATGAGAGCCCTACCAACACTTCCAATATTTTCCAATACAGAATGTCTTTTGAATCAACCAAGTTGTTCAGGCAAAGGCTTTTACAGCTACACTCACACACTGCCCTTCCTGCCTTGTGCTCCTCCTGGGTTCAGCTCCAGGGAGAAGGGGCACTCTGCACTTTCACCCCACGGGAACCTGCACTGGGCAAAATTGAGACACAATTCAGTTGTAATGATGGCCATTGCCTCTATTGAAAAACACAAATTCAAAAAATCCGGTTATGAATTTAAATAAGCACCAATGTTAAGACATGCGGAAATATTACTTTAGGATATTTCTAATTAAGAGAAAATTATAAACTAAAAATATTTTTAAGATAGTAAGGCCATTGAATGCCTTGTATCGACATAAATGGGATCTGAACAGCCACATTTAAAATCAGAGAGTAAAAACCATTTTACTACATTTTCTGAGAACTTTTAAGGAAAAATTAACCAGGCTGATTATAAAGTTATTAGGACATCTATTCTTACCTGTCCAAAATAAACAAAGAACCTGTGTAGCACAAGTGCAAACCTGTCCAAAATAAACAAAAAACCTGTGTAGCACAAGTGCAACAAAAATAAAACTAGAACTTGAGGGTCTCAGCCTTCTCTGTTGTTCAAAATTAGGTGCTTAAAGTTTGAACAAGACCAATATTACAAGTAATAGTAAACAGGATAAACCAAAGAGGAAAAAAAGAAGCAGAATGGTCAGTTATGTCTGCAGTACCCATGTGAATGGCTTCTTAAGGTGGATTCTACTCACTGTGCAGTAATACTTGGATTCAACTGCACAGTAAATGTCCTCCTGAAGCAAATCTGTGTACAGCAATACAATAACAACAGCAAGAGGAATAATAAAATTATGTGGTTCTATAATATTCACACCTGTGAAATTTGAGGCAATCAGAAGGATTAAGTTAGTAGAGCATCAGAAACTGAAGCAAGAGATTAGGAACCATCAGCAGAGTTCCTAGCAGCTGCTGTTCACAAGTGCTGCAGATGACAATGTCTACACTGTAAGAAACCACTGTGTGACTTTTTTGCTCCCACGCTTGTTAAACATATAGAGAGCTTGAAAGCAATTAATTAATTCACAGTGCTGCAGAACAATGTTTTGGGCTGCCAGAATAATCACAGTCACAACAATTTCTAATCACATTCTTTTTCTCATACGGTAATATAAACACTTTCAATATCACAAAATACACAGTGCAATAAAGCTGAATTAATCTATCAGGGAAAATGCAATTTGGGGTGTTTTGTTATTCTTGAAGGCTTGATATCACCACCATAATATCACAGTAGCAAGGTTTCTGAAGGACTTAACTAGAACAATAATATGGAATGCAACATTCTGCCTACAATTCCATTTCATTCCTTTGCTGCTGAAAGAACGTTTTAAAATATTTACCAGGTAATTAAGTAAAAAATAATTCCATGTATTGCATGCAGGAGAAGATATTGCTAGTTGTTAGTTTGCTGAGGAAGTGTGATTACACACATTTTTAAATTTCCTTGATTGTTTCTCACCCTTTTTGTTGCATTAGCAATATATTAATGTGATGAAATATAGAGCAGTGAACTAAAAAACTGAGAACTCTGCCAAACACCAGCTTTGCCTCTGGCCAGAGTATTCTGTACACCTGCAGTCCTGAAAGCACTGGAAAGGTTTCTAATTTCATGTTTTGAGAAGAAAAATAAAATGCTCTCAAGGAGTTAGAAGACCTTGCATTTTGGCCAACTGCACTTACATTTTTGGCACTATATCCTAAAAGTGAAAAGAGACAACTGGGAAATTTTCTTGCAGTATCCAAGTTCAGGATGAATCAGTAACATAGCAGTGTCTTCTGCTCTTACCAAAACCTCTTGAGATGTTCTAAAAATTGACTCCTTAGCTAATTATTTCATGAAGGATTGCATCACTGCACACATTTATCTAAAATACCTTCTCATAATTCTCAAAAGGAATCTTGGCCAGGGTGATTATACACATTATGTAATCACTCAGCCAAGCCCACATGGTAATTTTGTTTAATACTGTATTTCTGAAAGGATGTTTTAAAGCCTACTACACAGTTCTACAGCTCTCAAAATACAGCATTTGGTGTATGAATCAAAGCAATTCCAGTGGTTTTGTTTTGCTGGGAGTGTATTGCTATGCTTCCCAATTATTTAAGCACTAAGCAATAAATATTTACCTGACAGATTGCAGCTGCTAAGTTGCATTTAAATCATTACAAATAAATATGTTTGTTTCTTGTGAGAATGTGTTTACAACACAGAGGTCAGAATTATTGCTACTAATTTTACAGCAGAATGCAATGTGATATAAATATTTTTTTAGGTTATCTGGGTTTTGACATAAAAACCATTCTCTTCTTCCAGTTTAAAAGTAACAGAACTTTTACTTAAACTCACACAGTCACAATCCATAAAAAGATGGCTCAACTCATTCATACAAGTAACATTTTAATCTTCAAAATATGCTACCCCTATCTGTAGCTTTATTAAAATAAATCACATATGTTCTCATTTCCTGGCAAAGGCAGGATATTTCATTTTTTTCTAAGATGCCTCTTTTTCTTTTGCCATGTGAAAATTTTTGACAAATTACTTTAAAATCAATGTCTTAATGGGAGTTTACAACGTGTTTGACACTAATAAAGGCCAGAAAATGTGGATATATATGAGCGGAATATAGATTTTTTTTATCATGGACCGAACTTTTATTTTGCTTCTCAAAGCAAAAGTTCCTCTTACAATACGGAAGAGGGATGAATTTAGGCTTTATGTTAATGTTTAGCATTATCTAGTGATTATTTTTCTGATATTTATAAATATTTCTCCTTTGATGATCACATTAGGCTGGAGAAGTTGGGCCTTTTTTTGAATTCTCTCTTTCAGCAGTGTAACAGCTATGGAAATAGAGGATGGGACAAATGAGACCAGAAGAAAACAAGTGATGCTGCAGATGATCATCCACTGAATTGTTGTGAATCAGAAAGAGCGTGAGAGACAGCATCTCCCAAGGAAAGAGGAGCTGTGGGGAGGAATCACACAGGGGCATGTGCCACTGCCCCCTGGCCAGCAGAGTCAGAGCAAGCCTTTGTGGTGGATGCACACGAGAAACCTCTGGGGGCTGCCAGTGGTTCTCCTCAAAGGGATTAAAGAAGTATGAGTCAAGTCTACAACCTCTATTATCAGATCATTCTTAAGTGTAATAAAGGGGTGACCGAGTTAAACCACATTCCTGTTCCTGGTGACTCTTTTTTTGTGGTGTCTGAGATAGCAGGGAGATTATTTTAGCATTAATTTAATCTAGCTAAATAGCTTTACTGAAGATCTTTATCGCTATAAATAATGGAGGTATTTGAAGTATTTGGTTACAATTCTAACTGAAGTTATCCAACACGATGCTTCTCTAGCAATTCTCTTCTGCTGTTCCTTTTCTCTGTCTGAAGAAAGTTATCAATGTTTTGAACACTCTCCAGAAATAGCTTAAAGGTATACAACAACAAAACAAGTACAACAAATATCCATTTGCCCAGTTCTCTGATGAACATGTTTAAAACATCCATGATAGGTATCATGAAACATGGCAAAGGGGTGTATTAATTTACTCTTCAGTAATCTAAGATCAAGGCCAAAAAGGAAGATATCTAAAAAGAAAAATAAGTTCCCTCTCTTTTCCAAAGCAAAATAAAACAGAAATCCCTAAAATTATTTGGAACTCAACATCATCTGCTCTGGTGCAGCACAGTGGGATGAAGTGATAAAAAGCTTGAAGCATATCTGCTTATTTATCATATAAATTTTGGTGAAATGTCTCCTGGGCAGCTGACTGACCTGAGACACAACTGCATCACAGCCAGAATGTATGTGATAATATCTGTTTCAAGAGGGTTTTTAAACTATGTGGTTTTAACTTAAACCTCCAATGACTTACTGTGTTGAAGACACAGTGATTTTTACCCATTTGAGAATTTATTTTAAGGATAATCACAATTTCTAGATAACCTCTCAGAAAGCCTGAACCTTCTGATAACACAATTATTTTACAGCAGATAAGCAAATAACTGAATAAGAGGAGGTTAAAAAGTCAACAGAATGGACAGACCTTGCTTTATGCAAAGAGCATCTGTTCTCCTCTCTCACAGAATTAAGAAGGTTGGAGCCCATATGAAGAGGGAAAACAAAATGTGTTGACTGCATATAACATGAGCCAAGCAAACGTGCAGCTAATTCTTAACCACTCCAGAGAAGCAATAAACACTTACATGGAACACATCCTACCTTGTGCAGCTGCTGTCACGTGTCAGATCTGGCTTGTACACTTTCAAAAGGATATCAGCCAAAAGCAGTACAAACAAAAATAGCGCCAGTTTTCTGTTGCCATGAAAGTACAAAAATTAATATCTGCCCACCTGCTGTTTTAACTGATGTACTAATCTGTCCTTCTCTCGTTTAAGAGCCATTACTTCATCTTGAGTCTTCTTCTTCTTTGAAGCAGATAGCTCAAGCAAGGCAATATTTGCATCTTTTTCACTAATTGCAGCAAGCAAAGCTTCCTGTCTGATAAAATAAAATAAAAAATTGTCACATTCTCATTAAAACAAAATATATACTATTTAGATACTATTTAGATATCTATGGGATACATGGACACTCACAGGGGCAGGTGACAAATAGTTTGTGAGGACATAAGACAAAGGCAATTTTTTACAACATGCAGTTGAAAGCCCAGCATCTTATACCCTAAAACACTCATGCTCTGGCAAGGCCATAGTCAGTCCTTTAATTTCATAAATAAAGAAATAAATTTACCTTCTGCAACATATTCAGTGACAGACTATGACTTATCAGCCAAGAAAGAGTACATAATACCTAATAGCTTTTAGAAAAGAATATGTTATGGCCTGCACCTTTTCCCAGAACTATATAAGATCAATCATTAAAAAATAAACATGGATAAATGAATCATAAATTAACCTAAGGCTCCAACTGCTAATAAATGTAAGAATATGGCTCATGAACTTCATACAGTCAAGGTGAGCTAAAAGTTTGGAATTCTCACAGTCCTTTGCTTGCCAGCAAAAATGTCAAGAAAGTTATTTCACTTTTATTTCAAAGTTTCTAATGTATTAATATAAATATTTATAGGACAATATTTCTGATGGAGTCAAAGAAAAACAAGCCATTTATTTTAGTCGAAGTTATGTGACATGGATCAATTTTAGATAAACAGTTGCATTTTATTCATACACTTTAATAGTCTCATTTATTATTCTGTCTTGTTCATTCAAATCTCAGTTAAATGATGTTTAAAAGAGAATGTCATAAGACTCCAACAGTCTTAATTTAAATTATAGCTATGAATTATTTTAAATAACCAAGATTAAACAAAAAAGATATATCAGAGGGGTTGCATATCCATAATGCTAATTTGAAATGAAATATAGGTATATTGTTTTTCTATAAACCTCATAATAACACATAAAAATTGCTGTGTAGTAATTTGTAAAAGACTATGAGTTTGTTCACATGTTGTGCCCAAGTACCTATTGAATAACATTTTCATTACAATATTAAGTTTTCAATGCACCAAAATAGAAGAAAGGTGTAGCGCTGCTTTATTCATTTCTTCTGAACTTTAAGAAAGCCAGAATATTATCATAAAAGCACGGAATGGTTTGGGTTGGGAGACACCTTAAAGCCCATCCAGTGCCACCCCTGCCATAGGCAGGGACACCTCCCACTGTTCCAGGGAGCTCCGAGCCCCATCCAGCCTGGCCTTGGGCACTGCCAGGGTTCCAGGGGCAGCCACAGCTGCTCTGGACACCTGTGCCAGGGTCTGTCCCCCTTGCAGATGTCAGGGGTGATAACACAAGTTCTCTGGCAGAAATAAAGGTATTCTGTGACTTTAAAGTCAAAGAAAAAGAAACAGCATATTGAATATAGGCATAAGATATATTCTTATAAATTAAATAAGGTTAACTCCTCTGCAAATTTCTGAGAGCATACTGTCATAAAATTACACAGAAGAATTTAGTTAGAAAGGTAACAATGTCCCAGTTTAATATCTGAAGACAAACATTAATACTACCATCACAAACCTACCTATTTTCACTGTGAGTGTGTTAAAGAAATCTACATCTCAGAATTTTCAGGGTTTTAGAATGTATTTAGGTTCATTCTTAAGTTGTGTAGGTTAAATCCATGCTAGCCAGCCCCAATATATGTCTGCTCTCTAATAGGAAATTCCACAGTAAATACTTGTCACCTGTGAGGTTTTTAATGATTTATAGTTATTTAACACATATTACAGCTGTAAAAAAGCCAAAAACTGAATAAAAGGTTTAAATTAAAGGTTGAAATTAAAGGTTGAAAACAACATGAAGCTATACCGAAATTTTACTTCTCTGAAGTTAAGATCATGTCAATGCCTCTAAATTGGCAGTAAAACACAAACCTGACTAGTGAGGAAGAAAAGTCAGAACTACTGAATTATCTGCTATGATTTTGACATCTGATAATAGGATTCAGTCATATCCATATTTTTTGCATTGCCAGACAAAATGATCACACATTCTTGTGATCTTAACTGTTCAGCTGTGCAACATTCTCCACTTTAAAGTAACAGATGAGGTGAAACCTTTCATGGGAGAGGAGAGCCAGTCAACACGCTTCGAAAAATCTGCACTCTGGATTCTGCAGCCCCAAACCCACAAAACTTTTCAGACCCTAGCATGTATTTTCTCAGCTGATGGGGACTTTCCTATCTTGGGAAAATGCTTGGGAAAACATGTAACCAAACACTTTATTCCAGGAAATAATGAGTCATATCAAGCACTTTCAGGAAATGATGGCTCATAGTCATGTGAAATAGCTGCTGTCAAATGACACCACAAGCGGCCCGCTGAGACATTCTGAGATTTGAATCAAATCCACAGCACATATATGTTTGAACTGTCCCCCTCAAAAAAAAATTATTGCCAACATGTTTTTAAAATCTCATCTTTGTAGCTAATTTCAGTGGCGGTGGGAGGCCTTCAAGCCGTGAGCGTGGAGAGACAGACGACTGCGCGGTATGAGGGCGGGGATTTCCGCGGAAGCGCTTCCCCAGCCACGTGCAATGATCCACACATCAAAAGCAAACTCACACTGCCAGCACTCCTGGAGCCACCCTCTGTTCAGAAGCTGCAAAGCCTCAGCTATCTGAGAGACAAGGTGTTTTAGCTCGGGCGCAGTGCCACACAAAGTGCTGATGGCTTCCAGACTGGGGCTGGCTCACACCGCCTGCCCAGCGTGGGCACAGCACCTGTGTGCACAGACACATTCCTGGATGTGTCAGAATATTGTCTGTGTTTATTATCATGAATAATCTGCACAGCAGTAACCTCAAATGTACGTGGC
Organism: Regulus satrapa; assembly: GCA_013396955.1. Classification (NCBI taxonomy): domain Eukaryota; kingdom Metazoa; phylum Chordata; class Aves; order Passeriformes; family Regulidae; genus Regulus; species Regulus satrapa. The sequence goes on from VWZN01016109.1 coordinate 1,047,974, forward strand.
ATTTAACCAGGCATCCGTGTTAACAAGAGGTTGGCAAAGCTGGACTGTATATTCTACCAACGGGCATGTCGGTTGCTTTAATTCTTGTTAATTAACTATTTCTCTACAGAGGGAACACAGAGAAGCCCAACAGATTTTATTATTCTTTTTCAGAGTGAAAAATAAAGATGCAGGTTGTGACAGAGCACGTGGGGAAAGCCATGTGCTCCTTTACTCCTGCAGGGCCCAGGATCCAGCCCCCACTAAATCCCTGGAGCACAGAGGTTTAAAAAGACCACACTCATGAGGCATTGGAAGGGAAGAGATCCAAGCATTTACAAGCTTCCTCTCAGGACAGATCAGAATCTCTACATTATATCCTATTTATTGCACATTGCGCACTAGTTTACCCACATTTGTGAAAGTTGATATGCTAGCCTGTCATCATACCTCAAATTTCCTATGGAAGAACAAAACTTCACAGACAGAAGCAATTTATTTTAGTTATCCAGTGATCCTGCTAAAAAATTAACATCACTGGTTTTTCAGCAAACATTTGAAATTAGGTTATCTGGCCACTAGGAACAAGGTTAAGATGCCAGCAAAGAGGCTGCCAATAATGATTTTCTCACCTACAGACATGAAGTAATTTCATTCAAAAATGTAAACTGGTGGCAAGGTTTTTACCTAAATCTCTCAGGTAAGTAATACACTTCTATTTCACAGCAAGAAAATGAAACTCATCATGAGCTTCAGTGCAAGAATTTTTGAAAATCAAGACCTGAATTGGCACCAAGAACAACATACAGTCTGCTATACTCTTAGCTAATGTGCCCAAGAGTGTAAGCATAATTTATAATTCCTAATTATCTACTGTGTCAGGAAAAAAAATGACTATCCAAATACAGTTCTACAGAGATGTTATCACTATTTGCAGCCAAAATGTCTCCTTATTGTTTAATAAATTATAGCAATAAAATACATTTTAAAATAATTTATTAGAGCAGTGGATTAAATTACATTCTTTAACAGTAATATTTATAAAGAGTAATCCCTTTTGTTATTAGTAGTTTTTCCTCTCTTTTTTTGGCAAACTAATCCATTCTACAAAGGGTAGTATTTTTAACACACACAAAAAATTTTAAAAATCACTCTAACTTTTCACAATAATAGTAAGTAAACTTTCAAATTAAAAAATACATATTAAAACTAACAGCAAATGCTCCACATTGGCAATTATTCTGTACATTTTTCTTTCACCTGCACAAAGTAATTCCTAGGATTCCAAACTTATGTATATTCCACTATAATAGGCTGTTTGTTGTGAAGAAAGGAGGGAAAACTTTTCCCTGGAAAAGCAAAATTTATGAAATTTCTCCTCCTCTGGCCAAGGCTGATTGCAACAACCCACAGCAACCCAGGCAGCCTCCTTAGCACAGGGCAGTGAATACAAGAGTCTCTTAAGCACTCACAGCTGAGGGATCTGGGCTGACAGCCCAAGTGCTTCCACTAAGGGGTACCAAGAAAATTTGCACAAAAATCTGACTATACTTCACGTCACTTCATATTAAATACAAAAGAACAGATGAAAGTAACACTACTACTCTGATGGCCAGGAATTAATTTATTTACACAAGTTGTGTTCTATCCAAAATTCCAATTTGTATCATGTTTTCATTAACTAATGAATGATGGACTAGAAAATCTACTTGATACATTTCAATGAGGCTTCAGAATGGGAGGATTTTCATGTGCCATGAAGACAGGAGTAAAATTGGTGTTTACAAACCAAAGATGCTGTCTAGAAAAGTAAGGAGAAATGTCATATTGATGATCTGTTGTGAATAAGGCAAGTATCATATTAAGAAGGAAAAATAAATGTAGATTGCAAGGACTTTTCATCTACACAAAAGGTCTTAGCTGAAATACCAATTTCAGTGCTTTCTGAAAAATGCAGGAAAAGGCAGAGACTGATGAAAAAACATCAGGAAAAATTACAATAAATCACCTATGAGTGACAACGTGATAATGAGAACTTAAATGCTATGTCAAATTGAAATAAAAATTCTTTTTTCTCTATTCATGGCCCACAGAACAAGAAGCAACAAATTGCAGAATTGTCCATAAATTTCAGCAGAAAGTGGCAATTTTTTTGCTCCTAATATCTAGCCAAGGTGTAATGATAATGGACATTCCTCAGTGATAGTCAAATACAAAGTTTCCTTCCCTTGGAGGAATGATCAATTATTAACCTGATAATAGAGATAGCTTTTAAATAAGCAGAAAGTATAAAATAATATACATCTTTTAGTAAAGTCACTGGAAGTAGTGTCAAAGAAAAATCTGAATTGTAAATAAAAAATACCTTACATAGGATTAGAGAAAAGAGACAATAGCAAAGTAACTCAATTCTAAATGTTACGTAACACCTGAAAAATGCAATCTTACAGATCTCTAGCAATACACACACAGAGTTTGCATTTGTGAAAGCATCTGCCCTGGAGTGAAAAAATTACTTAATATGAAAAGGAAGTCTTAGCAAACTAGAAGGGAAGATAAGATAATGCAAGAAGAAATAAATCCATGAAAGTCTCTGTTGAATGCCAAACTAGAAAAGTATATTGTATATAGTATTTTATCAAACTTCAGCCTAAACAAATGTCAAATGGAATAATTTCTTTAACAAATATAGGCAACAACTGAGAAAAAAGGGTTGCTCACTAGCATATATTTAGTCAAGATTAACTAAGGATAAAAAAATGTACTAAGAACAGATTTAATAACCCTGAACTGTCATTCAGCTAGTAGGAGGTATTCAAGATACAGCTAATAAAACACAAAAAAATGGTTTTAACCACCCACAAAAAAATCTCAGTAGTATAAAACACTGAAGGATGACCACTAAGATAAATGCTTTCTTTTGAGAGCTGCCTTGCAGTTAACCCTCTTAAAGAGTCTCCCAGAAACCTCTAATCATAATACATTGCATTGCCACTTATCACAGTCAATTTAGAAGTGAGCTCTGTAAACACTCCTGCCTTACTCCCCACCTCTGTTAGTCTAACAATAATTTTTTGAGCTTTAATAAAAGAACCCATGACAACTTTTTGGGAGGTGAGATGAGTTCTTAGAAACAGTCCAATCGTAACCTAACAGAATTCCAAGATTAAGATTTATAGGAATAAGACCTTCTAATGAGAACTTTTACTGCCTTTACTACTTAAGCTATTCTCCACAAAGTACAGAAATGCAATTTAAAAAGTCACTATTAAAGCTAAATCAAGTCAGAAATGTTTGAATAACATGCAGTACAATACTCGGCCAGCTTCTTACATGCTAATCATACTGAAGGACAAAAAGAACCAGTTCAATCAACTTTTTCACTTTAATTATTGTTTTCTTTCCCTCGTGACCCCCGGTATTCAACCTTAAGTTCAGTAGGAGGTGACTAGAGATAGACAGTGATGAGAGATCCTGTTTGAAACAGCTTCTCTCTGTCACTCCTAAAGCAAATAAATGGCTTGTTAAAACATGCTGTTAATCCATTATGGATGTGCATGCATCTTAGAAAATAAACTTCAGAATATTATTGGCATTTTAAAGCTTTTTCTGACAGAAAATTTATCTCTCTCATTGCTTGACAAAAGCACATTTATAGATTACTCCTTTTAAATGAACAATTATCTTGTGCTGTATTCAAAGAACAAACCCCTTTGAAATACTTTCAGAAGACAAAGACAGCATGAAATGGCATTTTGGGTTGTCCTGGTGCCCTTAACAGCAAACACAGACAACTATTGATGCTCCACTGCTCAAACACACCAAGAAAGGGCTGCTCCATTAAGTGTGGGACAGAAAAAGGGGAACCTGCTCTTACACACCCCACTCCCTGCTCCAACCCACCAAGCACTTTTCCTCACACTATCTGAGTGTCAAAGCTTGAATTTTCCATACGATCAGGGAGCAGGTGTGAGGATGAAATAGCAATGCTTACACTATGCGAGACAGACAACAAATAGCCTCTATATTACACCTGTATTAGATCTATATTAGATGTAGATTAGACTAAAATCAAGGAGAAAAGAGAAGATTCGTCTGTGAAATTTCAAAGGAGATGGAAAGAAGCAAAAGAGAAGACCCGATTCTGAATAACCTCTGAGGAGTTTCTTGACAAAGCAGCTTCCTTATCCATCTGTCCTTTTCCTCCATTCTACCTCCCCAGAGCCCCAGTTCATTACCCCCATAATCACACTTCTACTTACATCTCCCACATTGCCTTTACACTGGTAATTTCTAATTAACCACTTTTTTCTTCCTTAACAATTGCTCCTTAGCAATTTGAAATGTGCATATAGGTCCTTTGTTAAGGAAACAAATCTAATCCAGATCTTAAAAGGCAAAGAAGGAACTTCACGCCCATCTTTTGGGACTAGTTTTCAAGTAAGAAGCAGACACTCAACTGCCCTTTGAATTCTTGGGACTTTTTCAAGCCCTATAACATTGTACTTCTGATAACTTATATTTTAGAAAGGAGAGATAAGTAAAACAGATGCCCCAGAAAAGACATTGTGAAAGCAATTACATTATTGTTTCATAGATCATGCTTCCATAACCATTGCATTATCATTTCATTTAAATAGGCAGCATTGCTTGCACAGGAGTAGATGTTACAAGCCTCAGATTGAGTGAGAAATTGAGAGAAAAAAATAATTCACAGTCCTGCAAAGCACAGCAGAAGAAATTAGATTAGAATTATTCCTGAGTTCTGCAGCTTTTTACTGGAACTGACTCCTGTTGCTCATTTGGCTTTGTATGATTCTCCACAGGAATGACACCAACACTTGGATAAAATACTCTGCTTGCTCTATGCCACAGCCCAAAGCAGAAATGCAGAAATGGGGATTGCTGGGAAGAACAATGGGATCTGAGCACACGGGATTGTGTTACAGCCCAACATGGCACTGTACAGGGTCCATTTAAGTTAAACAGGAAAACAAAACTACAGGTAATCTGTCATTGTCAGCCCCCTCATCCTTCAACACTGCTTTTTTTGTTTATAGAGGACAAAGATAAAAGTGCTTTGGAGAAGGAATGGTTTGATCTTTAGAATATAGTTCTTGGTAATGTTTTTGAACTGCCAAATAAAGGTTCAAGCTTGGAAAAAATGTTACTATTAAGAGTTATTATGGTTTTAATGAATTTGCAGAGAATTCAAAATATTTAAGTCAAAGACATATAAAAGTGAGATGCAGAAATGCAATATTTTAAAAAGCCCAACCTTTGTTTTTTAGCTTTAGTTAATTGTAATCTATCCTTAATATTGAGTTGACAGTGTATTCCAAATAACCATTTGTTACAAAGTAGATGGTTATATTAAAGAATCAGTGGGGCTTTTTAAACTTTTAATAAATGTTGATCAAGAAAATTATCCACACAAATGAAACATTCAAAACTCCATTTCCTTCCTTTCTTCTGGAAATTTATGAAAAAGATTAATCTGGTTTTAAAACAAGTAACTTAAGGTGTTCCTTTTAATTTCCTCAATGATACAAAGAGCTGCCCTTTGAACAACACACATACAACCCATAAAATCCAATGTAGATCACAGTGAACTTGAAATTGTGTCACAAACAGGCTCAACTTTGAAACAAAATATAGAAATCAGTACAAATATATTAGAATTTATTTCTTGAGAAGGTATTTACAGTGAGAAGGCAATTTTGACAAATAAAACTGCCTGGGCACCTACAAAATTAAGAGAATGCACTCTCCGGGCCGTGCAGAATTCATATTTGAGGGCACAGTTTAAATGCTCACTTACTAACTAGGGCATCAGACCAGTGTAAACCAGGGCCATATAATTGTATCAGTCACAGAGTACACCCGAAACCAAGAAACCACTCAGATGTTTGAGCAAACACCCCTGACACACACTGATATTTTCATATTTTAACCATTTAAATTTCAGTCTGTGGAATCAGAAACATCATTAGCTTTATTAACATGATGACATTCATCACTTACTTCTATATTATGAGTGTGTGTTAAAAGTTACATAGCTTAATTTCATTGATACAGGAAATTCTACCAATTATTAATTACACCTCGACATTTTTATTTTATAAAATTACATTTTCATGAAATTTTCCTGGTTGATATAGTATTGCTAGGCACAGAAGAAACTTTAACACATCATTTCTGACAATTTCATTATATCTGGAACTACTGGAACAAGCCACAGAAAATCAAATCTTAACACCAATAATTATTGGAGCTAATATTTTTAAAAAAAAACAAACGGGTAAACACCTGGATAAATAAGATAAATTACTTTTATTTCTCTAATTAGCAGGCTATAATTCCTTTAGGTAAAGGATGTCTAAAGACCTAATTGCTCAAGAGCATTTTATCAGAGAATATTTATTCAAATCCTGCCACCATTACTTTATCTCAGTCTAAATAAACCCAAACTTCATTTTTAATAAAACACCACACACTCAAAATAAAGAATATTAAGTTTTTTAACTATAAAATAGAAAAGTATCACTAAAGACAATGAAAGCCCAGAGTAGGAACAAGATGTTTTATTTATAAGGAGAGAGGAAATCAGGCAACAGCACACAAATATTTATCTAATTAGTATCTTAAAAGATTAGGAATGAAAGAGATAGGATACCACATGATGTTATTTAATTATATAAATATATATAATTCCCTGCTAATGGAGCTACTCAGAAGCATGAAGACCTCACATGATTCAACTTTGCATAAAGAAGTTTCCTCATTGATCTTCTTTGGTGGGTTAACGGTTTCAAAATCTGTTTCTGACTAAGGAAACATTTTAGAAAATACATATGCAGAGTTTTGAAGCTCTAAAATAACCCACAGTGACTCGCAGTGAAGACACTTTGTGCTCCCTTTCCAGATTAAAGAGGTATAAACCATATCTGAGCAGGCTTAGAGCCCACAGGACGGGTGTTGGAATGGCAATAAGGACTCATCACACTAGAAATAACAGAATTGAGACATCCTAAAACAGTTCCACAATGAATTGCAGCATGTTTAGTCTCGATAAACAACTTCTTCCACACCATACCAAGTGAAAACAAGAAGTCTCTTTTGATTACAATATTTGACAGTTTTCAGCAAAACTTCTTAAACTGAAGGACTCTTAGTCTGGGAAAAAAAAAAAAAAGGTTTGCTTTTGTGCTAATATCAAGTCAGTTCAAATTCTAGTACAAAAATGGATAATAAAATTACTTAATCCATAAAACTACACTGCTTACTTAAAATCTGTTTTAGATGATTCTTTAAAAATTATTTAAATCAGTGAACTGGAATTTAAAAACTGTATGGCTCTGACTGTTTGTTGGGTAGGTCAATCAAACTGTTTTTTCTTTCTTGTCAATATTTTAGCTATCATCTGTTTCCATTGTTAGAACACTTCCTTCTCGAGCTAGCAGCCAGGTCTGTGCCAGAAATTAACTGGTCTAGTGGGTATTCTCATTATCTGTTAAAATAACTTGGGTGAATCTTCTCGGGAAAAGAGAGTATTGAGACTTTTCCAGAAGCAGCTACCAAACACAGATCTGAGAGCAAAATCAGGTTTCCCCAGGGATAGTCCTACCAGAGGTATGTTTGCAAGAACATTTGAATTAACAAAGACTGTTAAATTTCTACAGTGACTGTGCTACAAAAATCTATAAATTTCTTCCAAAACATAAGACATGGACCATCCATCTAACAAAAAAATCAATAGTACTTTTGGGAAAATAACCAAATTCAGCAATTAAAAAAAAAACAAACTCTCTTTATAATCAAACAGAGGACATGTTCTGGGGCCTCTGCATGCCCATGGTTGTTTTTTCAGAACTATTTACCAAGTTGTACACTTACTGAAACCCTGAATAAGCTCTAGAATCCAAGACACCAAAAAATTAAATCTTTCTGAGGAGGATTTTGAACACTACCTGAATCAACAGCACATCTGGAAAGAATTGTGGCAGAATCAGCCTAAGAAGTAGTTGCTATGGAAAATGCTGGCTGAATTGCTATCCGGGTGGCCTTGTGACTCACACAAATAATGTGATCCATTTTCAGATGAGCTGTCACTAGAAGGAGGAATGCTAATAGAAGTGCCATTGCTATGAGAAATGAAACAGCAGCTGTTAATTTCTGCATTGAGCAGAGATTCAGTTCAGGTGCAAGGAAATAATGGCACCTCAGCTGCTCAGAGAAGCCAGAAGTAACCAGATCAAAGTCTACATACAAAAGTAGGTGTAGGAATTTTTTCCTGCTGCACAAAAGGCACCTCCTTAGTCACTACAGCTCAACTCTGCAGGTACCTCTGCTGCTGCATGTGTGCTCCAGTACAAAGAAAATGCACACTGCCTGAATAAATGATGTGAAATATCTGAGACATTACTTAAAGCACATGAGAACCATGCTAGCTGGCTACAACAATATTTCCCCAAATAAGAAAGTAACACAAAAACTTGCCAACAAGATGGTATTAAAAACCTAGCAAAGACACAGTTTGTTTTGTTCTTCTATTCATTTTAAAGCTACCTTTTGAACACTGCTCATGGTTCTACAGTTGACTTCAGCTTATCCTTAAGGCAGAGATTGGTATTATACAAAGTTCAAAGGAACAAAGTATGTTTCTCCCCAAATTACTTCCATGCTTCTGAACATTAGTGGAAGTTACTCTGTAATGAACAATTACTAACAGCTACAATTGTTTGGGAGGAACAGAGTCCATATGATGTTTATAAAGGCTGACATATTCAGTTCACATTTACAGGAAGCAGAGTAGCTTGAAGCAAGAGAGCTGAACAAGGAACTCATCATATCAGTGCTGACTACCTAAGTGAAAAGCAAATCAGCAAAGTGTATGGGAACACAGTTTCACGTGTGTTGACAATACCTTCAAAATATGTTTTCTAAGAAAACACTGTCTCAGACACTCATATAATAAATAAAATTATTTTTATTTTTCTGTAATCAATATGGTGAACAAGATACATGCACAATATAATAAAAGGAGGAACTGCTAACAGGTATCTCCTCAACAGGTAGAATAACTCTTACTGGTTATAACCGGTGAATTTTTGATTGATCTGGAATACAAAACAGATTAATTTTTTAGTTCTTTCAATTTGACTGCAATCAATGTCACTAGTCACCAACCTTTTTGCATCTGGAAATCTCTTAAGGAGTAATGTCCCACCGAGTGATCCAACTTGACACCCTGCCCGTTCTCACCTGTCCTCTGCCTCAGCAGGTACTGCTGCTGCCCCCGCCTAACCTCAGAACCAACAGCTCCTCCTCACCCCGCAGCTGTGCCAGCACTGGCACTCAGCCTGGAAGGTGGCTGGCCTGAAATCTCTGCCCCATGCAGCCCAGCATCCCCGGTCCAAGCCAGCTGATACCCAATCAATGGACAAACTGCATAAACCTGAAACCTATCTGACAGAGCTTATCAGAGCAGTTTACTCTCTGCTGTGCCTCATCATTAAGTTCCTGTCATTATCTGGAAACTAAACCAGAAGTTATAATGCAGACAAATTAATAAATCAGAGCACAATCAAAATCTGCTGAAAACAATACCCAAAGTTTAAGGCTATATTTTAAAATGACCAGTTCTTCTTGAACTGAGAGATGGACAGAACTGCAACTGTGTCCCCAGCTTCTTTCCAGAAACACCTTAAATTCCTCCAAGGACCCAGACATATGTTTTGACTGTTGAGAGAAACCTTTGTTTTTCAAGTAACAAAACAGAGACTCAGGAACTATCTCCAAGTCCACAAAGAAATGATTACTAACAATTTCTGCACCTCACTGGCAATTTGCTAAAGATGCTGATAAAAATTGCTACTTAAAAAGCTGTGGCATTCGTTATATTAAGATTTCTCTAATGCAAATCACCTTAAATTATTATATACCAGCGGCAAAACCTCAGCTGCTGCAGGAGAGGAGAGAAGCTACCAAAAGAACAAGTAGCATTTCCCAGCATTTAACGACTCACAGATCAAATTTCAGTTCTCACCTTCAAGGTGAACTACTGTTCTTAAATATACAATTACAAAATCACCAAATTTCAAATTATTTTATAATATACATAGGAAAATATGTGCCTATGTGTTCTTTAAAAACCCTGTAGCTTCAGCCTAATTGATTAAAGAAAAATTAAGTTATTGAAAAACATTCAGTATATCCCACAGATCCTTTTGCACAGAAACTGAAGTGGTGAGAAACCTACAAAGGGCCATAAAACTGGACTAAGTTTATTGTTGTTTATTATAACCAGTTAAGACCCCAGTTTAGGAAATCCTAATCAAGAAAATATTTTAAGTAAATCCCATTAGGCACTGACTGTGTCAGTCTCCAGTACAAAGTCACTGCTTCCAAGTGTTTTGTGATTATATCCCAACAACGAACATCTCTCTCAGGAGCCAGACCAGGTCACCTGAGCAGAATGTTCACACTGAAACAGGGAACAGGAGAGCTTGCTGGAAGGTTTTAAGGCAACAGGTAACACTCACACACAAGAAACACAACTCCTTTGCTCCTTGCTTGATCTGTCCCTGGCCCACGGACCTGTGAAAATGCTCTCCTGCACCTTCAAGAGCCCTAACCACAGTAATGCACAAGCTACTCTAGTACCGCAGAACTTGAGGTAAGCATTAGGTTTCATGTTGCTCCTGCCAGGAATCCCCAGAAAAAATTATCAGAATGTGTCTTTTGAGTATAATAAAATAGAGATATTGAGAATTCCAAGCATGTTTTTTTCCTATTCAATACAGACAAGCAACAGTACAGCTAACTAAACCACAGCGACCCTCCAGAGTAAAAAAATCCAGCTGCTACATTTGGTCCAAGTCTAATTCTGAAAAGGGACCCCAAGGACTCTAGTCCTCATAAGGTCACCATGTGGTATCAATTGGCCTAAAGTGCCTTTCCAAGCACCTTTTTTTGTGAAAGAGTCTTGGTTCCCCATGCTCCATGCACAGCTGGCGCACATTATTCTTCAGCTCATCCAGATCGGGGGCCTGGTTTTAACAAGGTCACAGGATCAGAGGGCACAGAAACTCTCTTCTATCTCATATATTCTAGAGTTTCCTTCCCGTGGAAGCTGAGCGCAAAGGCGAGTTGATGGCATTACTTGCAGATCTCATCCTGCCATCCTTTAGAGAATCTGAATTCGCAGACTTTCAGCACTGTCCATCAACAAGAGAGGCTCCTGGAGAAGTGCAAAGCTCTGTTTTAAGGAAACATGTACTTCGAGGTGCCAAAGGAAAAGACCACATGTGTCCAATTCATCCCGGTTCTGGCTTTGTCCTTGCCTTGCAGACCCTCAGAATGTGCACCTCGTGTGAAACTGGGAAGGCAGTGTGCTCCAGATCCTCCCCTACCAAGAGGTTCTCACACTGCTCAAGGTCAGTCTAAAGGAAAAATGCAGCCAGCTTACCAAGGACATCTGAGTGCATAACGCCTAAGGACTGTGGAGACTTTGGCAATACAACAGCAAAGGTGCCAGAGTCAGAGATGAAATGTGAACCAGTGCTGTCCTAAATCAGTGCTGCTTCAGATTAGCATCACCATGGGCTTTATCTTATTCTAGAGTCCTTCCCTGATTTCTTTTGCATGGTGGGATGACATGAGCCTAAATGATACACTTGAATAACCAGAATATGTCTATTGCATTCATCAGGAAAAAGTGAACCCTATATTTAAGGGAAGAAATCCTTAGCTGTTCCAGCTACTCATGACATTTGTTTAAAGATTAATTGTATTAAACATATAATAAATTGATATTTTCAGTCCAACTTTCAGTACTTTTACTTTCCAAATACTATTTCCATTGTACTCCCACTAGCAAATGTTTACACACCGTATCTCAATCCAGCAAGACAACAAAGCAAGAGATTACAAAGAATTTCTCAAACACGGCTTCTATTCTCTCCCTTTGTAGATTTGGCCAAACTTCCTGCATACATTTGGTGTTATTCAGTTTTATTTCTTTTTAATTTTTAAAACATTTTAAATCTAGGAAAATGAAGTTATAATATTTATAGGCATTCATAAAATATGCAAATCCACATAAGGAATCAAAATTTAAAATTAGTGTGAAGGCTCTGATGACAATTATATTGAGTTAATTACAGCCCAAACCAAGAACTTCTGCAAACTGCAAATTTACAGTTCCTTAGAAATGATGAGACTCACAACTGCAGTAGTGAAAACAGTATTGCTTCTGTAAACTCCAAGCTCATGTATAAAGTAGATATGTAATCTTCAACTCCCTAAACACTCCAATTTGGCCACGAAAGATGCTGTTTTACATTTCCAAACATTTTCCCCTGTCACTACTTTTTATACTTCAGTTCTCAGGTTGTAAGTATTTGTTACTTGCAAAGCAACTCCTTTTGAACGCAGAATCATGGGAGGCATTTGTTACTAACTGCTAATGCAGCCTGCCAAACAAAAACTCCCTGCTGGTGACATGACCACCTAGTGACCTCTAAAAATGTTTTAACAATGTGAAAAATATCTCCCTCTTGTAGGAAACAGCAATTTTTTAAATTAAATGTACATTGAATGTTCGCTTACATACAGATAAATGGTATTCAGAGTCACCTTCTCTGTTTCCAATTTCAATCTTTTGAAACCCAGCCCAAACCTAAATAAATAAACGTTGATACTAAGAGGAAACTAAGAGCTCAAGAGCCTTGTGATTTCACAAACAGCTTTTTTCCATTTTCTAAAATCTAAACTTCGAGCCAGACATAGAACAGGTAATGAAAAGAAACAAGTTTGGCAGCTCCTATGTGGGTCTAAACTGAAAATATGTCAGGCAAAAATAAGTGGCTATAATTTGGCAGATTTAAAGTCTTTAAAAGTTTGAAGCTTGCTGAACTGATTATTTTTAGTATGTAAAATTTGCAAATTGAAACACTGTAACAGTGTTGAAAAGCGACTGTTACATAATGCCACCATAACCAAGCTTTTAAACATCACTTTAGCACTACCTATCCCTCACGCAATAGTATCACGGCAGAAAAACATGTTAGGAGATCTACTAATATAATAATGAACACCTAATGCTTTAATATGGTCTATTTCTTTAGTATTCACTGAGGGCAATTATTTCAACTTACTAGGACATGGAGAGCTTACAAGCAAATGCTTTTTAGATAGCTATATCTCATTCATTTACTTCTTTCTTATCTAGAAAGCACTGGATTTAAAAAAATACTGCTACTTGATAGGCTTTTTAACAAAATGTAGGTTTCTGGAATATTAACCTGTAATTACCTCAGATCATCCATGAAGAACAGAAATGCCAATCTTACTCCATCCACATTTATGATTTTTACCGAGAATAATAAACTAGCTAGCTGAGCCTTGAATCCCTCACCCACTCCCAACCCTCTGATCCAATAGCGCACCAGGCTGAAACAGGCTCAGCAGGCTGGTGCCACAAGACTGACCAAAGCCACAGCTCCTCTCCAGTCACTGCCACAACTGCACACAACTTCAAGTGTGACATAAATCCAAGGAATTCAGTCCTGCTTAAAGAAAAAAAAAAAAAAAAACAACAACAACATTTTCTCCTTTTCCCTTATTTAGGCTCTGAATGAAAAGTCAAAAAAGCTGAGATACTAGAGCTGAACAGCTGAAATACTGACATCACAAATAATCCAGAGGGACTTCCCACAGATTTTGAACACATTGAGTGAAGTCATTGTTACACCAGCATGTTAAACCATGCATGAGGGCATGCATTTGCTGATGTGTGGCTTTCTAGTATGGCTTTCAAGAACTTTATACTGCAGTGATAACTATAAAGCATGGATAATTTTAATGGGGACAGGAACATCACTCTTACTACTTTTCTAAGAGAAGAGAACTTTTTACCTAAATAAAATTCTAATTCTGCATAAATTATAATCAGCCACATACACAGGTTTTATAAACAGCTAGAGTGTATAGCTACTAACAGTTTTTATGGAAAGTAGTCCTATTAGGAGTTGCTAAAACTTTTATTCCTAAACCTTATTCATAAGCTACAAGTTATGTCTGCTTGATTCCCCTCGGTTCCAAAGGAAAAGCTGTTATTTACTCTTCTAGAATTGCAGAAACTGCCAAAAAGCAAAGGATACATCTCAGGTTCTGAGTACCAGGACAGAATGCTCATCCCTAGAATAAGACCCAAGGCACTGAATTATTTCTCATCTTTGACCCTGACCAAATGCTGCTGTTATTTGGGAAGCCTGGCACTGGTTCCCACATACATCTGGAAGTGATCTGGAGCAAGGTGTTCTCCATTCAGAAGCTCTCTCAGCCAATATTCACTAACAGACATCGGATATAGACAGCAAGATAACTATACCTCATCTCCTTAAATGTGATGCAAGAAAAAAAAAAATCATAAACTAATTATAAAAAGAAACATAATCCTTGTATTGCATTACTTTTGAACCAATGCAGAATCTTCTGATTTATGTGAAGTGATGCCTTTTGATCCTCATACAAGAACATACAAGAAGATATTCCCAGAGCTAATTCTCACCTGTAATTTCAGAGTGCTTTTGTAGGCAATGTACAGAGGTTTACATAATGTTCCTTGAATCAGATCTCCAGCTGGTACACATTTCGTAAATTCCACTAAAAACACAGGGAATGTCCTATTTCAAACTTAATGGTCATAAACCTTGGCCTGAGTCAAACCGCCTTACATTAAAATTATAAAGGTGTTATGATGATTGTTGGGATCTAATTATTGATGCAAAATTATGAAAATAAACAATATTCTAATGGTTTTGTATACTTACTAATATGTTTCATGCCCTTTTTTTTTTTTCCTCTACAGTGTTTCTTTGTAGATTTCATAACAAACTGGGGGCAAGACATGTCTGACATGTCTCAAATTCCATCTCCAAATAACGTATTACTGACTCTCTGCTTAATACATTATATGGTTTTATTCAGCCTGCTACCACTACTGCACAGGAAGAGCTACTCAAAGTTTTCTTTTTTTCTTTTCTTTTTTTTTTTTTTCCACAACAGTGGGAGACATGCCAGCTGGGACATTTTAAGTCTCTTTCATTAAAAAAAGGTTAAGGTCAAAATAAGTATGATAAACATGGTAGTTCATCTTCTCAAAACTCAAGATGAAAGACTAAACAGAAGAGAATATTTTAACCTCACTAACTGTAAAATGTCTTTTTCTTTTTTTCTTAATGCATAATTAGAAGCACAAAATACTTTGGAAAAAAACCTTTTTTGCTACAAAATTTTGTCTTAAATGCCATCAGCAGTTAATAACTATATAACTATTACATTTATTATATTATTTCAATTATCTAGATGACCGACATTTTCAAGTTTAATGGAGGATTATGAAGAGAAAAACAGTTGAAGAGAAAAGAAATACATTTTCCCATGGTAAATGGAAAAAAATTAAAAGAGAATCTTCATCGTATTTTGGTTTAATTTGTTGTCCATTGTCTAAAAATTTTTACATGCTATGTCTTTGAGATCCTTGCATGTAAGACTATATTAAAATACAGTAAATCCATATACTTTAGTTTCTTATACTAAAATACTTTGTTACAAGCACACTAAAATATGTTTTCACTCACTTTCTCAAAGAAAAAAGCAGCCCAAAGGTTATCAGATGAATGGGGACAATAGATTAACTTCCAAAGAACTATATTCTGTTTCTTGTAAAAGAAAAGTAAATTTATAGCACACCAAGCTTCTATTCCCAAGTGAATATAATAACTGGAATGCAAAAGTCTAAAACTGGCAACAAGTAAAGCTGGTCAAAGTATAAGTAATGAAACTTGAAACGAGGCAAAGAGATTTGAGAGGTTAAAAGGAGATAGGGTGGAAAGCTCACAAGGCAGACCTGTTCTCCCTCAAAACCATAAGAAAAATCCTCAGTACAGCAAAAGCAGCATGGGCTGCATAAATTTGAAGTGACAGAGCCTTTTGGACTGTGGTGTTATTTAAAGTGGAAGAATATTTTGGGGGGTGGGGGGGGGCGGGGNNNAGTGGAAGAATGTGTGGGGGGGGGGGGGGGGGCGGGGTAGGAGCGTCCCACAGAGCACTACAGAGGGGTAGCTTTCTGCCCAGCCTTAAGGGTTAAAATTAAAGGAGAACTATCAAAAAATACCATATTAAAATAATTTTACCTCAAAGACTGGTGCAAGGAATTACCCATGAAGAGATAGAGAGGAAAAAAGGCTTAATTAGCTATTTTCCAAAAATGCACTGCCACAGGACTCCTCAGTTAACCCAAGAATATAGATCTATTCAGTACTTCTTTAGATCATTAAAAACCCCTGAAATCACAGAAGCTTTAACATATCTATTGATTATCCTTAATGGATGACAGAAGTAATGCAGCATCAGCGAGTACAATGTCCCAAAAAGGCTGACATACAGTTGATTAAGGAAGGGGGAAAGTTTCTAGGTAATAGTTACAGAGAACAAGAAGCTCACAACAGTGCCAGTTCAGCAATTAATACCATAACTGTTCTGATTTAGACCCTATATGCCCTGGGATGGTTGGCTCTGTAGGAAGTGTCAAGTCAGGTAATAATTTAGTCTAAAGTGCCCTCTTGGGCTAATTACTGTGATGTGCTCAATGTGAGACAACTCCAGGGTTGATGCAAGGGGAGAGCTGAGCTAATGCAGAAGCAGGAATCCATGTAGCAAATCGTGCATTTCAGAAAAAGATCTTTACACCAATCCTCTGTGACCTGTGCTGGCTGTCTGCCAACGTCTGGGTGAAACTGAAAGTTCAGTTTTGATCCACAAAGTCTTAAATGTCTTGGCACCTGCTCCCTTGGAAGATTCCCTCTTTCCCTTCCTTTCTGCTGGGCAGCTTAAGAGCCCGGGTGTGCGAGCACTCTCAATGAAATGTGAGTGTCTGGAGGCAGCGGGGAACAAAGAGCAGTAAGGAAAAGGGAAGGACGTGGTCCTTCCAGGATTGGTGCACATGGTGCTGTGAACCAGTCCATGAGGTTATGCTGTAAGAACCATCACTTCACCTGAGTGCCTGAAGAGGGTACAATTTCCTCTTCATGACAACTCAATGAGCACACTAACTACTGGCAAAAATTCAGCCTTTGACTGAATAAATAATGAAATTATTCTGAGGTTTTCTTTATCACTTTGCTTCACTTGTGGCATTTCCTTAAAGAATGATAAAAAAATACTTTGAGTGGTACACAATTTTTTAAAGCAGTCATTACATATCGAAATAACAAAAAACAATATCAAGGCTTTATATTTTCACATGATGTCATAAATCATAGTAAAAGTCAAATGTATGTTACTAAAAATCTATATTTTTATCAGAGTTTAAAGTACACCCTACTCTCAGTCGATTAAAGTCTCTGCACTGAGTGGTGCTGCCCTAAATTTCCTGCTTTAAGGTTTAAGAGCTGCACTTAGCCATAAAGACAGACACTCGGATACAAAACAAATTACCTAGCAACAATTTCCAGAGAAAGGCCATGTTCACAACAGCAGTAAAAAAAGACTTGCAGATTTTGTAATTGAATGTTTGGGACGGTCAGTGAACAGCACACTGATTTCATGACAGTTTGAAAGACACACATCACATAATGCTCTTGCACACTTGGCACCCAGCTCTTCCCTCAGCACAGAAGCACTTGAAAGGCACCGAATCAGGATAAGGAAAAGTAGGCATAAAATTCAGTTGTTATTCAATATGTTATTCTATTATTTTCACATATTCCCTGAAGGAAGCGAGAGCAGAAGCCTGCTGTGCAGTTAGTACACAGCTCAGTTATGAGACTACTGTATTCCAGCAGTGGCTGAAGCCTGGGAGATGTCCCTCAGGATACCCCTACTAAACACTCCTCTGTGATTTAATCTAGTTAGCCACAGGGTGTCAACACTGGTCCATGCAGAGGCAGGCTCACTAAATTTGTGTTTGCTAGTTTAAAAATAAATCTTAAATAAAACAATCTAGAAATAACAGTTTGAACAATTTGACACGTACAATAAACATATGGAATGACTTACAAGGGAAGGAGGCTGAAGCACAGAGCAAAAGTGAGTTCAGGAGACACCCAGTCCTGTTACTTAAGCAAGCAGTGAAAAGGAAAAAAAAATCATTTTGCTTAAGGCCAATGGGACCAGGTACAGGTCTCAGACAAACAAGGTTTAGATAATAGGGGAAAGAAAGAGCATAGGGGTAAATGGAAAAAAGCAACAGGCATTTTCTTAACCCATTTATACTGGTGTTCTCCAGATTCTTTCCCCAATTACATCAAGAACCCAGCTTTTTTCTTTTGTTTTTTGTTTTTGGGGGTTTTTTGGGTTTTTTTTTGAAAGCTGATCATGCCATCAAAATGGTAATTGCACGGCCTCTGTGCAATCTGCAATGCAAAATCATCCAAAATAAAAGTTCCATTTTACTCATCTCATGCATATAAGATGGCAGTAATCTCTTCACTCTTACCCATTATTGATTAAAATATCTACTTTTAGCCAAATGCACTAAAAATACTGTTCACTTCCAAAGCTTATTAAATCCTCAGCCTGGCTTTTTATACAGCACCTTTTTTTTCAAATCTATGGATTCTGTGCTATGAGTAAATCATGTACAATGCAGCAAAAAGGTATATATTTGCACACTTTAGTAATAGAGAACAACTGTGATAAAGCAAAGGTGAGCTAGATAAAATGCAATTTTTATTACAAAAGTTAGACTAACAAATGTTCTACTTCAAATGAGCATTTTAAAATCAGTAATCTTAGCAGAAAGAATTGAAATATCATGCAACTACCACAGAATGAAGAAGTCCATCTAAAACTTAAGAACTATAAAAACTTTGCATTGATATGGGGTTTTTTTTCCATGACCAAAGCTGCCTATAAAATAACTTTCTTATCCAGAACCAAAATAATTTTCCTATCCGGAATTTCAACCTCTACCCAGAATTTCAATCAGTTCCCTATTCTAGAATTTCTGGGTTATGATTATTTCCGTGTGTAATATATTTGAGATACACTGTTTAAATATAGTTTTCTCTTCACCCCAAGTGTGAAGTCATCCTCCCATGCCCATTGTTAAATAAACAATTAACATTTTCCATACAGTGCCACTGACTTAAAACAAGCAAAAGAAAATTTTTAAATTACTGAAGATAACGTTTATAAGGAAAGTGAGAAACACTGTAAAGGAGATACAGACATATATAGAAGTCTTAACAGGAACAAGAGACTCTGAGAGGTCATTCAGTCAGGGGGTACAAAGATTTGGGCAAAAGCCTGCAGTCATTATAACCATTAGGGATTATACTCCAAGTTCACAGAATCCCTTTCAGAATTTTTTTCCTTGACTGCTATAGTAATGTCCTGAAAGCCACAGAATAGTCTGCTCCTGTTCACTAAAGCATTTCAGGGTATGCTTCCTCACAAGCAAACCAGATATGGATTCAGTAGAACTACCCACATGCTTCAGCTCAGTAAGTGCTTGAGGGCTTTGCTAGTCAGGAACAGCAAGATTCCTACTTGTAAGATCCTCCCTTAAATCCCATCCATTTGTGGTTATAGGAGTTGGTAAAGGGTCACAAATATTCTTCAACAGCCTTCATGTTCCTCAGAATCTCATTTAATCTTCAAATAAGAAAAACTATCAGCGGTTTTAGCATCCTGATATCTCTATTCTGTTTCCTGACTAAAAAGTTTATCTCCAAAGGAAAATTAGCAGACTCTTTAAGAGAACAAACCAGTTCTTTTTAAAAGCTTGGTTGTCAAAAAATGGAATTATGCAGCAGGTTAAGGGAAGAATACCTTGGAAAATTAAAATCCTTTGTAACCCTCCCTACTTCCAGTGACAGACCTCAACACTGGCAGGCATACATGGCACTTCTGCCTTTTCCATGGGTGGAAATTCATTCCATGGGTGGAAATTTATATGGGTGTTAATTCAGACCCATATAAGAGTCAGCACTTGCCTGCGCTGCCCACAGGAGATAGGCTCACTATCACTTTCAAAAATACAAGCAGACAGTAAGAGAAATATTGTTCTAAACTAAAATCATGGTGATGATTTGCAAGAGGTGATGAACACCTATACTTAACACTGGTGATGCCTGACTGCACTCAAAAGCAATATACCTACAGAAAGACAATTTTATATTAAAAATCAATGGTACCTTTTGACATTGTGACCAAAAGATGAATTCAAGGAATTTGGGATTTATTGGTTCCTTAGATCAGTGACACTGCAGTGGTCCTCACCTGGGCTTCACTTTATGTCCTTCTTTAAAGAACAATACAAATCTTTAATTCTAGCACCTTTAGAAACTTTTTTAGGTTATAGTAACTCACTTTATTTTGATAATTTTTAAGTCTAACAAGCCTTTACACTAAGACCATTAATTCTACACTGGAATAACAGCACTGATTATTTGAAAGTGACATCTTTCCAGTCTTCTAAGCAACTGTACTTTATGCAAAACTTTCCTGCAAAAATGATCACCCAGTCTACGTGTCAGAGATCAGTATTCCTCTGCAGAGAGAATTTATAGAGAAGCAGTGAATCAATTTTAAGATCTTCTGCTAACAGACAGTGCTCTGCATGACCTTGCTCTTTGCTCTATCATGTTTACATTTTCTACTACAGTATGTCTCTAATCCCCAAAGTGTCCCTAAGGGAACTTTACTGTTTTTTAAGTCATGCTCGACTGCTGAACTTCGCAAAACACAGACAGAAAACACAAAAAAAAAAAAAAAAGTCCAAAAAAAGACCAAAAAAATTATGCAAACTAACAAAAAAATTGTTTTCTATCTCAATTTTCTCCCAATTAAATATTAGAGGGTGGCTGTTACTTAATTTTTAAAAGTCTAGAATTATGATACTCATTCTATATTTTCCTCTCAGGAAAAAAATACTTTCAAAAAAATTCAGTGTCTTGCTATTATTTATTTATAAATTCCTCACTACAATGTAGTATTGCTACTACTACTAGTACTACTACTGTTACTGTGTGTTCCTCTCACAGTAATAAAGAACTATGGTATAAAATTTGAGAAATCATTTTAATGCACAGTTGTAAGATCAAATATTTAGTTGCAGCTCACCACTTTTGGGACACAAATTTGACTAACTGGCCTGTAAGTACTTTGAATTTCACTAAACTCCTCCAAGCTGCCTGTGTGGCAGACTACTCTCATTAACATATGTATCTTGAAATGATCCCATGTGAACTAACGCTTAAGGCAGTTTCATTATTAATACCTTAACACACCACAAGGAAATTTTGTACTGATACCAGTGAAAATTTTAAAAATTAACAGAAATTAACACACTCTTTCCATGTTTCGATCATACAAATAATTCCAAAAAAGACTGGATACCATCTCTCATCTCCGATATTGCTGCATAAGCAAATTCTGTTTGAAGAATTTGACATTATATAAGATGATACAGTTTCATACAAATATGTTCTTATGTCCTTGCCAACATATGTGAAAGAAATCTAGGCTACAATTATTGTCAACAGGCAATGCATTAGGCACTTTTGAAGGTAGCTGATGAAAACAGGAAGATAAGTCAGCACCTCTTGCCGCGCAGACATGGAATGCTGGAGTGGAAGCAATGAATCTTTGTTAACTGCAAGCACGGCAGGGCTTTCAGAGAAAGATGAACTGTTAACATAACATGCACAATGTAAAAGAGAGCTGCTATGTGCCTGTGGACACAATGACTGAATACTGTCATATGCCTTAGATGTCCTTACCTGCTCACAGCATTCTTTACCATCTCTACAGAATAAAGCTTCACATTTTCATGGCTAGTACTGACTACTCCAGAACTAACACGCCCAGTACTAACAGCTCAGCACACTTAGAGGACCAGGCATGAGGTAATTATGTGCCTCTTGCCTTGGTTCTAGGTTCTACAAATCACTTGGGTAAAGTTACTTAAAGAAAAANTAACTCAACAGAATTTCTGAAAAATATCCCCTGGTAAGTAGTAACCAATCCATGGCAAACAGAACACGTAGCTAATTACATCTCAAATCTTCATCATCGGGGGAGCTAGAAACTCATGGGCTTTCAACACCGTGATACACCTTGCTTGTACCTTTTCTAACAAACATTCTTGAGAGTTTGAGTAATGAAGACACTCCTGCTCCCGAGGAAAGAAAAGAGGGCCACCTACATTCATGAAGCTCTTCTATATCTAGTGATAAATCTCTAGGAACTTGCTTATCATAGGTGACCCAAGGTATGAATCACAGAAGACAATGCTAATAATACTTCTAGATCATGTCATGAAAAATATTTCTATCACTGACCCTGTCATTTTAGAAAATACTGAATATCTGGTTCTTAATTGTGTGGATATATACATAATTGTTCAAATCTGCTTTGTCTCTTTCTATATCAACTCTCATCTACCAAAGAAGAATCACCTTATGAGCATCATATGAGTTACCTACACTAATGTTGTTGTGGCACTTAGATCCAAATACACCTGGGTGATACATGTACATAAAATACTGATATTATGCCACTTAAAACAATGTTTGGGGTCTTGTTGTTGTTAGTTTTTATTTTTGCTGAGGAAACACACCTTTTTTCCTCCTCCTAAATTCAAAACACCCTGAGTAAAAATTTGCACAAGACTGAGTAATTTAGACAGCAATCTTTTCATGCTTATAAGTGGTTCTGTGACTCAGACAGCTCTCACCCAGTAGAAGGCAGTGCTGGCTCCTCATACACCAAGACCAGAAATACCAGAACGTAGCACTAAACATTATGCAACTGCAAAAACTTTTATCTTACTTGGAGAACTTAGAAAATCTGGCTTTCACAAACCCTTACACAGAAGGACTGACTGCAATGCAAGGCATTCAGATATCAAGGGATGCAAAAATATCCAAAGCGCAAGTTCTTCTCTGGTTGCAATTCTAGCTTAAGCATTTTATTTTTTACAACATCTGGAATGAGCAATGGTATGTTATGGTAACTTTTGCCAAAAGACACATAAAATCAGCATACATATACATAGATGCACAACATTTGGCTATATTCTGATACAAGAGAAGGTGATGGCTTTGGGAGTTACAGTTGAGGAATGGGTGTTTTTATAAGCGATAAATGAATCCCTCGTGCCATTCTACTGATCTACCAGAAAAAAAACAGGGATTAATCTGGCCCAGGACACCAACTGTAATAGTAAAATTATTTTGTGGCTGCTTTTCTATGTAGATTTATTATCCCTCACTGTGCAGACATATATTGTCAATAAATAATGTCCCCGTTCACCTAGGAAAAGGCCTTTCCTCTTAAAAAACTATGGTATATCTCTGTTTGAGCAGTTTCAATTTTTATAACACCATCTTCAATAGAGATTTCAAAGCTTCCTCAGCTAGCTTCACAAAACAACTCTGACCTTTGCTTTTCTTCGCAGGGACATATTAAACATAATTTTCTGTATTAATAATGAAGTTTACAGATCTCATTTGGGAACATCCAGAAGCTTTGATTCTTGCTACAAATGGCACAAAGTGGTTACAAATGGACATTACAAAAATCAGGGAAAGTATTTACATTTTAAAAATCAAGTAATACTTAAACATTGGCGGGGGGATCATGGTTTGATTCCATTACAATTTTTAAAAATCCAAATGGTATTTACTTGCAACTATTTCTTAAGCACTTTCTTCCCTCAATTCTTTTTCTAGACGAATGTAACACAAAGGGAGAAGAGAAAAATTCACAGATCTTTACTCAAGAGTGCATTAACAGAATTTTTTCTCAGTTTCTACATTAATACATGTACACTAACTTGATTTGATTTTTTTTTTTTTAATTGGAGAAAAAGTTAATTTCAAAGTTAATTTTCAAAGTTAATTTCATATACCAAAAACAAACCACAATTAAAAAAAACAAAACCTGAAATCATAAAAGCCATGGTTTTAATATCAGGTAAGGAAGAGTCTCCACATTCAATGCTTCAGTTTTATTTTCATCACAGAATGTTTTTACCAGGGATCAAAAAATTTGGAAAAAGGGCAATTGTGAATTTACACTGGGATGTCAGCATTTTATTAAACAAACTTTCTCAACAGGGATGTTATTTTCATTGCAGTTTGTCAAGTTTTCCTTTTCAGTCATCAATATACAATCATTTTTCAAAAAGGATATATTGTCCAGCTCCCAAGGAAAGTATAATCATATTACATTGCCCGGAAAACTGCCCTCAGTTTGATCTTGAAACGACTGCATAGGAAGATAAATTATATTTCCATTGCAAAATCTCCACAAATAATTGTGTTTTAATAGTGTATTCTCCAGATATGCTTTTTCCTTAGCCTTTCAAAAGCCACAGTCAGGCAATACAATAAACACAGCAATATAAAGGTGAAATGGGCTCTGTAAACCAAGATCCACAGGTAATGCAGTTAAAAGATTGGGCAAAGGCTAGAACAGCAGTGAGATCCATCTTGCCTCACATGAGGTGTGCTGGCTCAAAGGGCTGTGTGCAGCCCTGACACAGCACAAATTAAAGAACTCCAAAGCATGAGGACTCCAGCTCCACCGGCTCAAAGCTGCATCCCAGCCAACAAGGTTCATTGCTTCAGAGGGTGATGTTTTGCTGCAGTTTCTAGAATTCTTAGAATTCAAACTCACATTGCTCTATGGAACAGGAACATCATCTTCAGCTAATAAGTATGTTTCTGACACTGCCTTCCTGCTAACCTTTATAACCTTTCCCATTAAAATTGAGTCAGCATTTGTAAAAATCACTCTAATCCATCTTCTACACCAGAATGCAAAAAGCAAAGTTTCTCAGAAGAGGATCGGTCTGAATTATTCATTATTATGCCAAACACCTTAATTGAAAGAACCTCACCCTACAGAACCACCTGCTCCTGAGCTCTTCTTGTTGCCAATGTCCATATCATCAACCTTCCAACCCCATAGCAGAAGGCCCATTCTATACAGAATGAAATTTATTCTGCAGATTAAACCTGCAGATTAAAACATACATTTTATGATAGTTACCTCATAGCTTTAATGGACCTTGGATGGATGGTCCCAAAAGGCAGAGCACTGTTTCCAAGTCCTGACTACATGTCAGAAAAGCAGAACCAAAGCAAGAGAAGTTTCCCCATTTCCCCCATGAACTCCACTGAATTGAAGATTGTCTTTGGACAGATTGCTTCCTTGTTTTGGACTTGTTTCTGGAATTTTCTTTCTTTTTGTTTATTCCTCTATCATCTTTGACAAAATGGCAGGGATTGCCCTGTCACCTCAGTTAAAACTTTAATAAACCGTGAGGATTATACTTCCTCCACTAAAAGTCTGATTTTTAAAAAATTTAATCTTCTTATATACATCTTGAAGAAAGCAATGATTAGCTTCAGCTCTGCCCTGAAACATGAGGGGTTCATAACAAGAGCAGTTTGCCCTTGACTTCCTTTATAAACCATGAAGTCAAAGGAAGCCAAATGTAGAAAAGCTAAAAGACAGAAATAAAGCACAAGAATTTCTAGACAGAGTAGTTTCGCTTTAATCTTTCTCTATTTAACAACCGAAATCAAATTACTGAAAATTTTTATTTTCTAAAACATATGTATTCTTACCATTTCTAAATAAGTACAATTTAATCTGCATTGTGTCATAAATCATATCTAAAATTAAGAGAACTCCATGTGCTCCTTTTTTTGTTTGTTAATCTTTCTTGGCAACAGGAAGAAAAACTGAGGTGTAGAATAGGATGCCAATCATCAGTACACTCTGTAGAATTATTTTTTTCTTCATTGAACACAATAGTTGTGTGCCAGCACGATAGCAGATATATTTTTTTTTAAATTAATTTATGGGTTTTTATGTTTTGGAATTGCCAAGTAAAATATAATAAAAGCATTATAGACAGCTTTATTTTCTGCTTCTTGCTATTTATTAAGGCTTCTAAACCAGTTAAGGGGTGACAAGACATCAGAAAAAAAACCAGGAATGTGTTATTTTTTTATGCAACAACCACTATTATTGCACTTAAAGTGCTGTACTTTCTCTCAAGACCCTCACCCACGATTGTGTATCTTATGTATCCATGCACATGGAAGACATAAAATATATGTCAAACAAAATAAAGCAAGTTATTAAGTCAAAATAGACCCTAAATCTTAGTGGAAGTCAACAGATAAACATACTACAGGTCTAGCATAGCCTAAATACACAATGCATAATTCAGAGCTGAACTAAGTTTATAACTTATTGCAATATTTCTTACTCAGAGAGAGGTCTGGTGTATTAAAGCACTGTTCACTCACTAATTCAGCAAAGCTCATGAGAAACTTCCTCCTTGTTTTTTTAAGCCTATATAGTGCTATCTCTCCCCTGATAGGCATGCCTGGGAAGAAAAAAAAATGTGGTCTGGATCTGTGTATAATTAAACACAGAAATTTATTACTAAATTATTTGTACCCTGCTCTCACTGCCACATTCCTACATATATCGCTTTATGTCATTCCCTTACAATTGTCAGCAAAGGCTTTTTCCCTTATCATTGGCTTTCCCAGGCATCCATCCTTCATGGACACTGCCAGCTGAAATATAAACACCCTTATCAAAAAAAGACCCGTTCATCTCCAGAGGGCACAGTATAAATCCATCTCACAGAGTGAAAGGAGGCTACCAAGGTGGTAGTAAGGAACAGCAGGACGTGGGAATCCAAGAAGAGGGAGGCAGCCAGTTGGGGTGGAGATAGGAGACTGCAATGTCTGCTCTACACTCATCTCCCCGATTTGAGCAAAGACTCCTGAGCAGTTCAAGTTCCTGCTGTCCGGCCAACGTCCAGGGACCAGCTCAGTTCAGATACTTGCGCTATAAATGCTTTCTCAGCAGGATGAAAAATTTGGTACTGCCTGTGACAGTTCCTCAATTTTCATAGGCCACATATTTAATAGGAAACAAAGTGACACTATTTTAAAATCATAACAGTAGGATCACATGAGAAATAGTGACCTCACATATGGTTCTTTACTGGTGACCCAGAGTTAAGAACTATATTAAGACCCTGTAGTGAAACAACTTCCACAAGTACTTTACTGGTAAAATGCCACCACAGCAGTCCAGAGCACAGATGAGAAAAGATGATTGTTACTTTATAAGTGTCCCTGGGGTGGAAAAAAAAAACTGCTTTAAAACCATTTTAGATTAAAATAAGCACTTACATAGAAACAGTGCTGCTCTTTAGTACTGACTCGCCTAATCGTTTGCTAGCATCTCCATACTAACCTTCCAGTATTTCCTCCCTGGTTCAGCTATATCATTGGTATTTCCATTTTCCATACAAATCACCAAGAATTTGCCCATCCTAATGTTTTTCTTCCCCTCTCATTTGCTAACATTCTAAAATCACAGCCTTATCAAACAGCCATAGAATGGTTTGGGTTGGAAAAGACGTTGAAGTCCATCTTGCTACAACCCTGCCACGAAAGGGGACATGTTCCACTAGCTACCTTTTCCCCAACATTTACTCCACTTCCTAAATAAATTTAAATATCTTCAGTCATAAAAACTTACAAAATTTCATTAGGCAAACTTTGTGATACAATCTTGCCTCCTCAACAAATTTTGGTGTGACAGAACTACTTCAGGTGTTCCAGCCATTTAAACTGAACAGCAGTGATATTTCAATTCAGTCATGAAATGTTTTGCATGTTTCCATATTTCTTCCAGCTTGCTTTTCAGAGTGCTGCCCATGGGCATAAACTCAAGCCCAATATTTAGGATGATAAACACATGCTGTAAAGTACCTTTTATAAACTAAATTAAAGGAATTATAAAATAAAATAAAGATTTTCCTGGTTTTTTTTCCATTTTTAACATCTGAGATTCAGGATATAGAGCACAGTTTCTGATCAAGCATCTCGAAAAGAATGTCTCTTATTCATGTACTCTTAAAATTAATATCCCATTATAAACTTCAGTTATAAGAATTGGAATAATAAAAGTACTAGTCTTCCTTTTCTTTAGTGTTGAATTTCTGAATAAAAATTCCATGTTTAAAAAATAAAAAGAATAAATGCATCACTCACAAGGCAAACCCAGGATATGACAAATTATGGGACAATACTTAATTTCATGCCAGTGCCCAAATGGCATATTTTCAGTGACAGGCTTGTCATCATTATTAAGAACTTCCCCTGTCCCCCAGTGATGAAGAAATACATTACAGACAAACACATTAATCTTTCCGCACAGTACAATGTAAAACCTTAATTACAACCTCATGCTTCCCCCCACAAACACACAACACAGCACAGACCCAAACCATACATATGTCAACCCTGAGTATCTGTTATGTTCTTAAGATTGCAGCTAAGGCTTTCTGTTGAACTGTGAGGGAGATCATCATTATCGAGCAGGGTATGCTTTTTTCCTCAATTAAAAGTTTTGAAAAGAGCCCAGGAAATCCAGTCTGTCCTCATGAATTTGGGGCTCCAGGTTTGTGCACATATACAGACTCCTCAAAAAAGAGGTTTCCAGCAATAGGACTGAATTATCTTCTTAAGGTAAAGCTAGAGCTCAGCACAAACGTGCAGTTTGGTGAGAAAACCACAAAATCACAAAAGCAACGCACTCAAATGCCATTTGTGTGCTGACCAGAGGCAACACCTTGTATCAGAAACTGAACTCAGCACCTCAGTAACCCTGTTTCCCCAATATCTTAGTCCAATAGAAAGAAGCTTGGACAAAAACTGACTGCAAATCAATCCAAAGAAAACATTTCCTTTTTTTTTTTTCTTTTTTTCCACAGAAGTATAACAATTAGAGTAACTGAAGGATTAAAGGTAAATGCTTGGGGGTTTTTTTCCTCAAAAATTCACGGTACAAGGATTGGAATCCAAGTATCCCATAAACAGTGTCCTTTCTCTTTCCAGACAATTACTGCAAATGTATCAAGAGAGTCTGACTGCCAGTCACCAGGTTACAATATTTTCCAGACATATGAAGCATGTGGATTCAACCACAACCTATCAATTAAAATTAAACCAGTACCTTTCTTTGAGAGCCTAAGCACTACTTTTCTGTTACAATGACTGAAGGAGTGAAACAAAAAAAATCTTGCTTTTTTTGAGAAGAAAGAAATGCCTTCCTCCCCTCACCAGATAAACTGCAAAACAATTATACAGATATAAATATGAAAGCTTATTTGATTAGTAAAATGTGGTCACGCACTGACACTTTTACCAAAGTAATTTTGATTCCTGCCTGTTGCTGAATTTGCTTGCACTTTGCAACTCATTTTCTATTACAGCTAGCTTGTATTAGCCTTCTGCTGCTGAAAAATTGCAGGTCATCACTCCATTTGACCTCCATCCTGTATTATTGCAATGCTGCGATTAAGGATTACCCTTGAGATCACTAAGACATGTCAGTCAGCGGGCTTCAACAGTGGAACCAAGGATTCCCATGGTTTTGTTCACAAAAGTACAACTTAATAAATGAGACAATGAGCAAGGATTGGATAACAAAATTTGTCTGCACAATGTTCAATAGATGTAACAGGATATGCCTTTCCCATAAAAAATTGTAACAGAGAAGTCAGGGCATTTCTTTATTCCCACTTGAGTGGGACTCATGCAGCTTGACTTTTTCTGCCTGTGTTCCTAATGTAACTACAAGATACACTGCAAACACTGAAGTTTCTCAAGTCAGATAAAAAATGTCAGAACAAAAAAATGTTGATTTCTCAACTACCAAACACAGGTAAACACAGACTTCTCTACTACCATACACAGGTTTTAAAGAACAGCTGTAGATCATGGTCCAGCAAAACTTACTGCTTGTTTTATGGATGCATGGCTATGAAAAACAAAATACACATCAGTATTTTAAAATATTATAAGGGGACAGTGAAAAACCTGCTGGCTGCAGTGCTATGCTTAGATTTCATGGTTCATCAAAAATTTCCAGGGAATAAATTAATTTCTTAGAAGAAATATATTGCCACAAAGCTATTCCAAAGCTTTATGGAATAAATGCAAAGTAGAGACCTGTATCTGTGACAGGATCTGTGACTGCCCTTCAGCAAAACCATGTCCCACAGGACTTCTTCAGCAGATCAGCCTCCATGAGATGAGACTGCACTATCAGGTTCTGGTCATTTTTACAGGGTCTTAGTAAGACAGAGATCAAAAGAACTGCCTCTGGTCCTCTGTAGATTTACATCAGTTGAACTGCCAATATTTCTTAATTCGCAATGAAACTGTGCAGGGCACCCTTCATAAATATTTATCCAAAATGTTAGACAACTGAACTTTAGTAGTGTGCCAAGCTATAAAGTAACTGAAAGACTACTTGTTCTTCCAGGGAACAGATGTCAAGGTAGCAAACTTCCTCTTCACGTAGTAAATCCATGGGCATATCACTTCCACTTTTTTTTAGTAACTCATTACTTAGCTGAATAGTGATTATTTAGACTACTAAATGTGCTGAAATTCAGATTGTGTGGTAGACCCACTGTTTGTATTGTTATAGGATAGACCTCATTCTCTTTTTGAACTTGAAAATTACATGTAATGAGTCATTTCCTGAATGGAAGATTACTTTATAGAGCTATTTATCCATTATAGTAAGTTATTTTTCGTGATTATCTTAAGTGAAATAAAATTCCAAAAGAAACAGGAACCAGACATATACCACAACAGTTTATTTCCTTAAATATTCTGTATGTATCATGCATTCAATAAAAACTGTGTTATTATCAACATCTACTTCATGTCATATGAAATATCTAATCTTTAGTTCTCAGTTTATATAAAGCTCAAAGGTGAGTAATTCCACATTAGGAAAAATGTCACTAATAGACTCTGTACACGTGTAAATGGTATTAAAAAGGTCAAAGAGACCAAAGTCTGGCTTTCATGAGGTCTCACAGCTACAAGGCGTTTGTCTTTGTTGTTGGTGCCAGTTAAGGCATGTCTGGCTTATTTGATCCCCCAGATTAATACAAAGAAGATATCTGAACTGTGAAAAAAAAAACACAACAGGAAGCTTAAATGCAGCCATATGGACCATCTGATTCTTTCAACCCCTTAACAGATGAGGGTTGAAATAACTTCCTTTGCTTATTAGCTAATTAAATCATCCTAACAGTGTATAAAATGGCTATAATAAAAGTGAGTTTAACCATAACCTCCAGCTATGTTCCATTAAGTCTCACATTCTAGGTCATCTAACTATACTGTGTACAACATACTGCTAACTGCGGCATAAATGTATTATTTCTCATCTTAAAGAAAACCCTCATTCTGAAACTGAGACAGTTCACAA
>VWZN01016109.1:1079329-1107266 GCA_013396955.1 Regulus satrapa
CATCTTAAAGAAAACTCTCATTCTGAAATTGAGACAGTTCACAAGAAAATAAGAAATTAAAAAAAAAAAAAAAGAAGAATATCCATTATTATATATTTAAGATTTTTATTAAGATTTAAAAATTATCTTCACATGACATTAAATAAAAGTCACTTATGCTTTTGCTCCTATTGAACTTTCTGGATTATTTTACAGTACCTAGAGAACCTAAAACTGTTTGTTCTGTTGGGGGGTTTTAAGGTTTTCTTAACACAAAGAATACTGTGGAATCCAACATAGTAGAATTGAAATCTCTTTTAAAATAATTCATGATACAATGTTGTGTATTATGTGCACCAAGATACATTAACTCTTCTTGCTTTTCTAGTAGGAAGTCTACTGCCCTTTTTATGATATACCATTAAATGACTACATAAAAAAACATGTCAGTGATTTTAATGCCTACATATCACCATCAATCTGCCTTCTTCAGTTCTTCCTTTATCAAGTTCTGATGAATTTTAATTAATGCAGCTGGAAGGACTCTACAAAATTTATTCTCAGAACTAGAGCAAAGCCTATGACTCTTTATAGAATGACAGAAAGCTCCTTAATATTCTGTTATCTCCAAATGATATCTGTATCTTTCAATGTATATTTATTTCTCACAGATAGGAATAGCTCAAGTACGTTTCCACAACATATGAATTCCATTAGAAGATGTGATGAATGACCTGCTCTCAACAGCCTAAGGAAAAGCTCATCAGTGCACACTGAAGTAAAAAGACTACAACGAAACTTTTCCACACATTTCACCATATATTATCAATTGGCACGCACTGTAATTTTGCTAGAGATAGCTAGAGATACCATCCTTCCAGAAAAAGTAAAAATCATTTTCAAACTGCAGTTTTCAAGTTTTTTATCAATGCTTTGAAACCCCTCTTCCATAGAATGTGAATGGCTTACAATTCACATACTAATGCTTCCAAAAGTGGCTAGAGGCCTATGAACCAACAATCATTTCAAAGAAGAAAATTTTCCTTACAATTGGATACAATAGTTACATAATTTTATCTCAGCTACACAGACTGATCTTCACTGAGGCACGAAGAATCAATTCAAAGCACCCTGGCTCACTTAGGCTTGCATTACCTTGCATTGACAAAGCTGCCATTAGGAAACTAGAGGGAGGTGCTTCATATTTATTGCATGTTAGTAAGTTAGGAGAATGTGGATGGAGCAAGGAGGTGTTGTTTAAAAAAACATGAGGCTTTTGTGATGATGCCAGGAGAAACAAGAAAGACAGCCAGTTACAGTAAGCGAAGAAGCCATGTCCTGCGGCTCAGGGAAGACTACTCTGGCTCAAAGTATTCCTGCAAATAAGTAATGAAAAATTATCAACTGCTCCCCTTCCTAGTGTGTGTCTCCTTCCTCCTGCTAATCTATCCAAAATCCTAACCATCCTCTAACACTCTTCTGTACACAGGAGGAAAAGATGAGTCCATCTGTGCTGCTGATGGTTGCCCACACTTTGTATTGGCAGAGTACTCAGTATAAATAAACAGTTAGCAAATACAGGGGTTTATCAGCTCATGGGTTTGTAACTCTGACCATAATTTCATTTCAAACGTTCACATGGGCACAGGCAGACCCACATATTGCAAACAAATCCCTATTTTCTGCTATCTTTCACCAATAGCCTCACATGCCACAGCACTAAAGATTTTGCAAAATGGAGCTGCCCAACTTCCGTTTCTCTAAATCTTAATTGCATAACTTCCCATATGTATCATGTGAAGGAACATCCCCACCTCTTCAGATTTCATACAACAACAAATGTAATTGTAAATCTGTTTCTATCAAAACAACCTGGTTTAGAAAACTAATTCATTATTAAAGAATTTAACATAACTTTGATTATTTTGAGAAAATTAGGATAGAAAAAGAAAAGTAGGTACAAAGGACCACTACCACTAGCAGTGTATAAACATGCAGTGCTGAAATTGAGGAGGCAACTCTATTACCAGATTCAGCTGCTGCCTGAACAGGGTGCATAAATGGAGGCTAAGACACACAGGACACTTAAATCAATCACGGAAAATTTATCAGCATTTTTAGTCCATCCACTGAGATCATTATACAAAGTTAAAATTTAAATCCATTGACTATTGCATTTGCAGACTCACTTAAAAACAAGCTACATTCAAAATAAACAAAACCCCAACATGGATAAGATAAGCCATCTCTAAGGAAAAAAAAAAAACAAACCAGTGTGTCCGTCTACTCCATTTTGGAAGTTTTATCATAACAATATTTCAATTCTACTACTCTGTTAGTACAAGGCTGTGCTGTCAACAAGTTGGAATTTATTCTGGGACAAATGTATAAAGAAGCAGTAATGAAAAAACTATGCTATGGCCAGGAGGAGATTCCTGTGATGAAATAAGTCTTCAGGAAAACAGTAAGAAAACTCTAAGCTGCAGTGACTTACTGTGACAGCCTGCGAGCAGCAGGATTGCACAAACTTTGTATTACTTGAATGAATTCATGCTTCAGGGTTATCTTATTATCAATATTACATAGAAGAATGAAACAATGTTGAATTTTCAACATCCAGTCAAGTAATTTACTTCTTAGGTTACTCTTTTCATGTTACTGAGGTATCATGTGCCCACAGGACAAAAAAACCAAACTCCCTAGTTCAAGAACCTTTCATTGCCAATCACCCAACACAAAGCATAAGCAACACTATTTGCAGTAGAGTCCAATATAAACATCAGCAGCACCATCAAAACGATCCTAACACAGAAGTTACATAATACTGCTACAAATAATGACATGAAGTTGCATTGTGATACAAAATCACAAACACATACATTCTGATTATTATACAAGGAAGCAGTCTTCCTTGATTAGGAAAACATTTTATGTTATGTTTATATTTTGTTTTAACAAAACACCATAGCTCTAAATGCTCCAAGATCTGTGCAGTGTTGGATGTAGTGATGGAGCCCAGTGGAGCAAAAAGGCTGAAGTGTGAATAACTGCATTTCCATCACGCCAGCTGATCATAAAACAGGGTCTTTCTTCCAATTTTAAATTACCTGCAGGAGGACAGAAATGCTTCCTCTATAGAATAGTTCAGCTGGGAGGGACCTACAGTGACCCTGTAGTCCAACTGCCTGATGAAAAGTTAGTGCATGTTAAGGGCATTGTCCAAGCACTTGTTGAACACCGACAGGGATGGACACTGATCACCTTTCTAGGAAGCCTGTCCCACTGTTTGACCACCCTGTCTGTAAAAAAGTGCCTCCTAATGTCCAGAATAAATATACCCTGGTTCAGCTTTGGGCTATTCCCACATGCTACTCCCTATCACAAGACCCCAGAGAGAAGAGATCAGCACCTCCCTCCTCATTTCCCTGCCTTAATGTCCTTCTGAAATGGTGGGTCCCAGAACCGCTCACAGTACTCCAGGTGAGGTCACACCAATGCTGAATCCAATGGGATGATACTCTCCTTTAAACACCTTTGTTTCATGCACCCCAGGGTACAGTTTGTCCTCTTGGATGCCAGGGCACAGCAGTCATACAGTCAGACAATATCTGATGTAGAATAATCTCTACCAGAAGCAACATGCTATCCAAAGGAAAATAAGAACCACAAGAGCAAGCTTCTACAGAATTCATACTTACTAACATTATTGATCTGCTAATAACTTGCCTAAACAACATTTAGTGTCTCTTGAAAGAAAAATCCAAGTGTGAGAAAGAGCTGCAGCAAGATTGGGCCATGCTGCTTCCAGGCAAAATGGCCACAAATTCCTGCTCAAAACAAAAAGTTTTGGGATTATGCATCTCTCCCACAGTCAGTTCCCCACTGGCAGAACTTTCTAAGCATGTTCTCCCAGAGCCAGTAGCTCACACAGCTACAGGTACTACACATCCCTGATACAAACATCCTCCATTACAAACTTTGCACTGCATTTCCATGACAGTGAACTCACCTGTAAGATTCTGCTCCTTTACTATTATAGACTTACTGGCCTGAGTTTCCATCAGAAAACTCAGATGGAAGAGTTGTCATCTTCCATCTTGTAGAGTTTTCATCTTTTTTAGAATTCCTACAGCATTTTTACGATGCACGTTGGACCCCTTGCTAACACTTCCCGAGCCGTATTCCACAGTTAAACTGAGCTATGTCCACAGTGACTGCAGCACTCACCTTTTTGCAGTCCAAGTTACCTTTCTCCTTCACTCTCCTCCCTGCTTTTTCCTTTTACCTTTGTGTCCCTGGTGTGAAGTTGGTTCTTTCCAGTCATGATTCAGAAATTTAACCAACAGTATGGCAGAGTAAACAAAAAACGATGCTTTGAGTATAATACCAACTGTCAGGATGACAAACCTTAAAAATCAGGATTAGAACCTTTAAAAGTCTCTACTAATCTAGTTGCCTCCTTTTTTGAGTACCAAACTTTACCTACAACTGCATGTTATCAGCAGATGATAGCATTTTTTTTTACTGGAAAACTCGGGTTGAAAAATTGTTATTAAACTGGGACTTCAAAATCTTGAGAAAGCTGAAGAAAAATAGCAAATAGAACTAAAATATCCTAATCTTTATTCCAGTACCATAAATATTGTGTCAAGTTATTGCTATTGTTCTTCAGTCATTTACCTTGGGCTAACTAATATCTTTAGAAATACACTCACATTTTGGATATTATTGAATTTAGAATACCACATGTACTAGTTAAAAATTTGGGGCACTGGCTAGTGTATATAACACCTAACCCCCCCAAACTAAGCATTTTGTTCTTCACTGTTTATTATGCTCTTGTTACAATTTCCAGCTATTTCTAAATATACAATAATTTATACCAAGTTGTTTTGTGAAATACAGATGTAGCATAAATTCTATATAACAAAAACCATATTCAACGCTCACTTTTATAATGTAAATACATACTACATCACAACTATATACATTGTGAAATTCATACCCATATGAAACAAAATAATTTAAGTGCAGATCTTTAAACTTAAGTTATGAGAGTAGAGGGCACAAGTATTTACACATAGATCTGCTAAATCACAAGTATTTCAGTTACAGATTAGCATTACATTTCAGCATACTATATTTTTCTCACTTTAATTCTGTTTTCCATGTTGACTTGATTTTTTTTTTTTTTTTATTTGCTTGGTATATTGAATCCTGGCTTGGAATAAATGGATTCAAATAAACACAATTCAGTGCCAGAATTGCCACAGGCACATTTTTTTCTTTCAGTGGTCCTGGGAAGTGGTTTGTTAAGCTATTGTTCTCAATTAAAAACTCATGTGTTTGTTCAGTACAATATGGGTCGCTGCTTTGAGTGAAAGATTCCCTTGACATGGCAAAACCTCTAATTGTAACAAGTCCATGCCAAGTATGTTTAACCAGATGCAGTCCCGGGTTTGATTAGCAGCCACTGGATTCCATGTACAATCAGATAATGATGGTTTTGCTTCTCTGCTGAGCAAACATCCTCAGCTTTTAATCAAATATGTCTGTGTATCTATAGATGTATGTACGTATATGTGTATATATCTAAAAACCTCTATACACACAATTATGAGCAGCACAACAATTTAAAAAATATATAGTTCATCTCAACTTATTTGACCTTTGGCTGTTTAATCTTAGAAGGACCTGTGGAATACCAACTGGAAATAAATGGAATAAAATATTTATTTTGGCAGACACCATACAGATATAGTGAAGAGACATGTGGTGCATGGAAATTTTTTACCACACATGTAGACAGCAGAAAAGGCTCTGGAATACATTTTTGTTTTCCCACTTGTGGGATAGCATCTATTGGATAATGATGATATTAGAACTGCAAAGACACGTGCCATTTTGGAACAACATTCCAATACTTCTTAACTATGCCTGAGGGAAGGTGGTGAAACTTGGTGTTTATTTTATAAAAGAGTGGGTATTATTTAAGTTTGCTAATATGACTTCAAGAATATTTTGGATTCTGGTATTTGCCCCCTTTTTTTTTTTTTTACTTGCAGGTATTCAATAAGGGCTTCTAGTGGAAGCTGATAAAACTAATTTCTACCCTCTTTTTAATGCCTGGACATATTTTATTCCAGAAAAAAATACAGTATTATCTCAAGTACCCAAAACAACCAACATCATTTTTCCCATAAAGAAATAAATGTGCTTCTTTTAGACGCTAAATACACAACCACCTCAACTTTTACCCTGCTCTTCACTGTTTTCTTTCGTTCAAAAGTACAGAATTGAGTTCAAAGAAACAGACAAAAGAGAATTAAAAATAATAGTAGTGGCCATTCTAGTTTAAAAGTGAAACAAATTTTTAAAAACTCAAATTAAGGGTATACACTTACGTATTTCAAGTATTTCTCTTGCACAAATATCAGCAACACACTCTGCAGTATTGTTAAATATATTTCCATCTACACTAACATATAAAAGCATATTTATTTATTAACTAGCTTTTACACTAAGAAGAAAGTGTGTAAACTTAGCCACGCAAAGTACATAAAAGTAATTAAAGAAACTAAACATAAAACTATATAACCAGTTAAAAAACAGGCTTTTTTTTTATCTGACTTGCTGAAATTAATACATCTTAATTAGTAATCATTTCAAGGGTGCTGTATGTAAATGTATTGGGGTCCTGGCCTCTGTCATTCCCATTCATAACTAGCTGAGAGAAAAGTTGCTTGCACGTACTTTCTACCACAGTCTTCAAACCAAGGCTGCTTAAAATAGCACACAAGACATTTCTAGTTTTCCTCACTTAAGCTTTTCCCTTTGCATTTTCACAGTGAAAGCTAGTGCAATGCACTATTCCAGACTACAGCTGCACTTAAAGCTTTACAGACATTTAAAGAGTAGCAGCATCTCCTTATCACAGGCTTCACAATGTATTTTCATCATGTAGATAAGCAGCTAAAAGGTGGCTGAAAAACCACTCAAAAGTCAGTACACATATTTTATCTTCTTCAGCTAAACTTCTTTCTTATGTTTACTTAGCAAAGTAGAAGGTTTGGGGGCAGTGAGGATGAATTGTCCTGCTTTGTATCTACATTACAGCACTCAGTACTGTGTTACACTCCTCTGTAGGCTACATCATAACCCCATGGATATGTATTAATTCCTCCATCACAGCTTTCTTCATTCACATTTCTGTGTTGAGTACTGTTTCCTCTGTGTGGTCTTAATTTCCTAACACCCTGAAATAAACCATGATGTGAAATAAGTCATGCAATGTTTGATTTAGGAGCTCATAAATTGAAATTGAATTGAAATATGTATAATAGTAGCAAATAAATAATGCCGATTGCAGATTTCACCTGATCCTAAAAGAAACACTCAACTTTTAGGAAAAAAGTGTCCAGAGACAACCAGCAACCCCTCCTCAATAAGGTTTGACAACAGGCCACAGCTGCAGGATAAATTCGCTGTCTTCTCTTTGCCACTGCAACTGGCTGCTTGCAGTAACTTGGTTATTTTTTTTATAGTCACCTCAAGCATTTTTGAAATTTTGTCTTTAGCACAGATATATTTTATGGGTGTGATATGGACAGGAAAAAGTATTGCAGGACCATACCTGCAAAACAAAAATGAAGTTTTTTTTCCTATTTATGGAAGATTAATTAAAGAAGCACCCTGGGAAATCAGGCAGTTGAACAGAAGCTCCAGGATGCAGAACAGGGGAGCACGTACATCCTGACTTCCTAGTTCCCAGCTTTGTGCAGCCTCTATGTAAAACTGAGATAATGGGCAAAAATTACAATTTTCCATGGAAGACTGAGAGATCCTCTGACACTGCCCTCCCTCAAAGGCTCTGCTAGCTGGGGGGAGCTGGTGAAGAGCTGACACTGTGGAGCAGCTCATCCTCTGGTAAGACTGGCTGCATCCCTCCAGGACAATTCCTGTAATGCAGCCCTGGATGCCACTGGAACCAGCAGCAAAGGCTGCTGTCTGGGAAAGGAAATCGCCTGACACTGTACCCTGAGGATAAAAAAAACTTTGGCTTTGTTAAACCATGTATGTGTCTGTGTAAGAGAATTCCACAGTCAACAGACCTCCACTGAGAAAGCCCTGCCACCAGATGTTTAAATCCAGGGATTGTTAGTGCACCAGCTGATCCCAATTGCTGCTGGTGGTAGTGGAGGCGTTTTTGGCTCTGTCCTTTGAATTGGGCTGTTGTCTCCCTAGGTGGGGCTGTCATTTTAATAATAGATCATTGTATTTCCCAGTAGGAGGCCCACTGTCATGGTCCCAAGGAGGATGGGGAGAATTAAGCTCCTGTTTAATATTTTGTTCTTATGTCATATCTCACAAATAGTATTGTTTTAGTCTATAGTCCATGGAGAGATCTCATGCTTAGAACTTATATGGAAGAAACAGAATTTTCAGATTTGCTTACACAGAAGAGTTATTTTATAAGCCTGTGCACACAAAACACAGCACATTTAGGAACACTGCCAGAGATATGACATGTTACCAAAAAAAAAAAAAAAAAATCACCACACTGTATGTGTGGTCTAATGAATTGAATGAAGGTCTGGTAGCCAGGAACTATTCAATTCCTCTGCATTTAGCTCTACTATGTGGCTAAATACAACATTTCAGTTACAAGGCTGTTCTAATCCAAGCATCATATCATGTATTGTGTGGAGCTGAGAAAAATCTCACTTATCTAAACGAATGCCAGCGTGATGAACAGTGATGCATATTTGCATTCCCAACACTCAGGTGTATTTCTGAAGAACTTCACAGGCAGCAAAATAGAAAATTCACAGCCTGAAGTAGTTTGAAGTTAGTGTATTTCCTAATGCTCACACTGAAAAAAACTCCAGTAAAAAGTTTCATTTACATGAAAAAAAGTATCTTTATATCTCCAGTTATCTGTAGAGTAAAAACTGCAGAAGCACTACACCTCTACCATACCAGGATGCTTCAAGAATATGTCCATTATAGACCTTTAATGAATTGTAAAAATACTGCTCTATAAATCGGTAGATGATGTTGCCACAGATTCAGTGCTGTTCAGTTCCCAAAGACTGTTATTTTTAAACAAAACCTTACCTGCAAAAATGACACTTTCAAGAATTTATAACATTAGCATGCATTCCATCCTGATATTTTGCCTCTAAACTGTTCACACATATTGACAACTCCAATGCATACTGCAGCTGTCAGGGATCTCATTTATCACGTGAACCATATGCTGTAATGTTCCTGCTGCACTTGGAGCACACAGCCTAATTTATGTAATATTCAGCCATCAGGAACTAAGAATCTACTGTCATGAAATCAAAGCTCAAAAGCATGAATACCCTTACAGCCAAAATGTTTTCGAATATTTGACAGTAATTAAAGCATCTCTATATTTTCTTCTATTAGGCGTTGATAATCATTAATTCTATCTTTACATAGATAAGTAATTTGTTTTGTTCCATATTTGTTTAGCATTCTTTATACATATGTTTTTAGCACACAAGTCAAAAGACAGTAGAATTAAACAAATTAATGTATTATTTACAACACTTAGGAAACACTATTCATGGATTAAAATAAAGTATAACTTGTCCAAGAGGACTTAATCCATTAAAGACATAGGAAACCAGCTTAATTTGTCAGAATGGCAGCCATTAACTCTGCAAGGTTATGCAAATACAGCAGATGATTGAGAAAGTGCAGACCATCCCTACTGTGTCAAACATAAACAAACCCTGTATGAAACTGGCAGCCAACATATTTGTTGTGTAGCAAAGGCAGGTAAGGAAACATAAATGTTTTTGTCCTTAAATAGGAATAATATAAGTAATTGCATAAATGTTGTAAAGTTTGTGAAATTATACAACTTCTTTTGTTCCAAATTGCTAATATGTTTCTTGGCCTCTGAGGCTCCCTAGAGGGAGCAAAGCTTTAGAATCTCTTGTCACTCTATCTGCACGGAACTGGCATGTCAGCTGGTAATTACAGACCTATAGGAAGTACTTAAGCATAGGCTAAGGATAAATTTAGATAAATGAACAATTTTGCTAATGAATAATATTACTGACATAGAAAACCTTGCATTTTAGAAGTATGTGATTTTCCTGACTCCATCAGGTTAATAAGTGCTTCTAAAAGCAGTAATTCCTGAACCTATTAGACAGCAGAAGGGACTTAAAGGGTCTTTCTCATCACTGACAAATACAAAATGTATGTGTGTGCAGGGATGTGTTTTATAGATGTAGACAGGCAGAGAAAAATTGACAAATTTCTTGTAAAACTTGTAAAATGAACAAAATTCAAAAGTGAATGATGCAGGCTTACAAGTACATGACTGAAACAACTTCAAATGTGCATCACTGCTCTCTATTGTTGTCATCTGGATCTTTCATGCTTGGAGGCCCTTTCCTCTAAACATGGCTGTGGATAAATACTCAGTAAAAACTTGTGAAAGAGCAGAGTGTCAACTTAGGAAAGTACATGAAAACCTTCATAAGAGCTGCTGATAAGCATAAACTAGGTCACTAAAGAAATACAGAAACGTGTACGTCCACATGATTAGTCTTTAAGAGGGAGAGGAGGAAAGGAGAGAAAGAATTTCTCAATTTGAACCATAGTGTATCAGTCAGATAACCCAGACACACAGAGGATTACATTGTACAGAAATAAGATCATCATGATCTATTATGTAGCATTTGGGAAAGAGTCGGGCATAAATTTCATTACACTAAACACATGTGCAACCAGTTTTACCATTCTGCTTTTTGGTTGTTTTGCCTGGAACAATTTTTTATTCCAACTTTTCAAAAAAAAGCAGTGCACGTAACCAGCCACATTATCCCAAATGATGACTACAAATAGCTTTGAGGCAATTGCTATATATTAGGCAGCATATGCAAACAAAAGGTCAAAGAGAAGATAAATTGTGAGAGAGTGCTTGAAGCAAACTCTACCTTTCACTGGGCAATTTCAGAAGGAAGACAGAGGGAACAAAGTTGTTTACATCCTCTGGGGTTTTTCAGAGCTAGAAACCCCCTTAGCTAACTTTATCAGTTCCAGTTATCACTACAATTGAACAACCCCTAATGTACCTCTTGACCAGTGACCTCTTCTTTCTACTTGTTGATCTCACTTTTTTTTCTTTTTCTTTTTNTTTCGGAAAGGGCCTTTCCTTCCACTGCAACTGGCAACTTTGTTTTTCTTTCAACATTATACACACAACTTACAGTTCATGAACTTTTCCACGCTGTCAGGAAAACACATCTTTGGATCACCTCACCTTATATTTGCCTTAGCTGTGCACAAAAAAAAAGAATTTGCTGCCCTAATAGCTCACAATGACCACAATATCGTATGATCTAATAACAGTGCTGCTCTTAATGGGCTACAACATGAACAAAAATATAAACCATACAAGACTGTCCATTCAGCATACAAAAAAGCATTTATCAAATATATAATCTTTTTCATTATTAAAGCCCTTAAATATACTGTTTACCAAAAAAATTCAAGATAAACTCCTCTTTTTATTGATTCATTCCACCAACTCAGTCTTCCCCTGTCCCAAGAACTCAGTCTTCATATTTCCAACTAACTTTGCTTAAAAGGTAGAAAAAGATACAGAGCTATAGGAAATGCTTCTCTGAAGTTTCACTAATGAGGAAGCAGATCTTAAGGCTCTTGCTGCTATTGGGCTCATTTGTATTTTTTATGAGCTGATGTACTAGTGGGTAGAAAAGAGACAGACTCTCTCCTGGCAGATTAATCAGCCCTCTAAAGGTGCCTGCCTTTAATTTCAGTTATTCATCTGCACATCTGTCTCTGCCTGTGTCATGACTATTGCTTCTTGCATCTCACTTAATTTAACCAGGAGCTTTTCCCCTCTGAAATCTGACAGCCTGTTTTGTTGTATTACAAAATCTGAACTCTAGTTATGAACTAACTGAAGATCAGATCATTCATTTCCACTAGTGGGGGAAAAAAACTAATCTAAAAAATTCACCTCTGATACCAGGAATTTTGAGGTAACAGAAATTTTAAGGTAACAGTTATCGACCATGTTTATTTCACTGCATGTTACTGACATGATGGCTCCTAACAGCAGCTGGTACCTCGATTATTTTCCTAAGAAAACTGCTTTGCTACCCCCAGACTGTCCTGGCTGTGACTCCAAGGGAGCCAGCGACACTGTCAAAATCTATGAAGGTCATACAGCTTAAACCCTCCAGAGCCTCAAAATTTCAGACAGTTCTCCTACCTTCCAATGGAGGAAAACTAGCTTGTACCAAATTTGAGACAAATACTTTTTTCTCACTGGAGAGTGTTTGCTTTTGTTTTGTCAAAGCTTTTCCCCTCTTATACATCTTAATTAATTAACGTTTTCACCATCCTTTTCTTGACTTTGGCTTCAACAACTGACCTTTGACTGTTACTACCACCTGCCTACAAAGTGTAGTACATTAACATTCCAGAAAGAACATACAGTACATAACTGTGCAGTTCACTTGAGTTCAGATCTTATCCCAATACTGGTTCCTTTATTTTTATTTAGGGAACTATAAAGTCTTCTAGGTTTTCCATAGATTTGGCAAGTAGGACCCTGGAACCTGCTGTTCTTCACCTTGAGCTGGCACAAACTTTTGCCTATACAAACACAGGAGTGACACCACACTCTGTATTACCAACACCTGCTCTTTTTTGGAGGTTCAACTCATTCAGAAACAGGTGGTGTAGCAGCACTGGGATCAGAACATATTAAATAGTCTCTGCATGCATTTAGATTGTTTTCGTGTAAATTTTGCATAGAAGAATGTATGGTTTTTCTCATCTAGAAAACATGCTCCGACCACAATGGCCAGCGTCAAAAGAAACACTTGTTTCAGAAATCAGTTCATTGCTTCATGAGGCAAAATATCTGTCTCAATGTGAATCTTTTTACCTGGTGGTCAATTAATCTGCCACTGTTCTTATCAGTCTGAGCTTTAGTCACCTGAAGGAATATAAATGAAGATTTTCTTCCTCTCATAGTCTTATAAGATTTACCACAATACTGAATCTTCCAAATCAGGCTATTTTCCTTATACTTTCTTTAAAGCAACTGCCTGCTTGCTTTATGATAACAGAATAACACAGAAAAAACCCACAACCAGTGCTAGATTTTGCCTGTTTGTGGAATACAAGGTATCTAGCCTTTCAGTATGTTTTTCAATGTATTTTTGTCATACCTAATAACTATTCAGTCAAATGTGACTATTTGCACAGACTTAGATTCAGCTAAGCTGAATCTATCCTAGGTGGAAGCAGGAACATTGCAAAGCTCTAACCATTAGCAGATTCCCACAAATCCTACCGCACCACGTCTCTTCTGTGCCACAGCAAAAGGAGCCACTTCATTCTGAACAAGAGGTAAAACTGTCAGTCTGCCCGGATGCAGTGGATCACTCATGGGGCTGACTTGCACAGGATCAAAGAAAATAAGCCACCACAGGTACACTTCTAC
The DNA here is from genome assembly GCA_013396955.1 of Regulus satrapa. Lineage (NCBI taxonomy): Eukaryota > Metazoa > Chordata > Aves > Passeriformes > Regulidae > Regulus > Regulus satrapa. The sequence continues at coordinate 1,092,837 of VWZN01016109.1, forward strand.
TATCTCAAAACCAAGCTACTTTTCAAAAATGCAGGGTAGGAAAAAAGCTGTTTCTTATAAAAGTCTGCCTGCCTATCACCTGTGTCTGGGATTTTTACATGCCTTTCCAGTGACTGGGGTAGACAACTTTTATAATCAAATTCCAATCAAGGATGCACACACATAGTCACCACTGTTTAAAACAAGCCAAAAATTTAGTGAGACAATGAACATTTCTAACAAACTGTTTAGCATTTCTAGCAAATTCTTCTTACACTACGTACAGAAGGCAAACTCAAAGATAAATGCAAATCAGTTGGAGCAAATTTACCGTCTCATTTTAGTGAATATTACTTTAATTTGGAAGGTCTCAACAGATTCATTGTAACAGGGTGTTAATATGAATACCCTTTCTAGAAAAGATTTTTCTCCTCCTAGTGTCTCTACTTGATTCAACAGTCATGACAGTGAACTGTGTGATGTGAGCCAGTGTTCAAGAGATTATTATTGTTTAATTTGCTTTGGTTTGCTGTGGCTTTTTAACCTGTTCAAACTCTAGGACTTTTGCCTGAGTCAAAACATGTGACTAAATGTATTGCTTTCCAGTGGCAGAATAAACATGTGGAATTGCTCTAGGAAAGCCCCAGTTAGGCACAGTACTGTCACAGGAACATCCTAATGACACACATGGCAGAGAACATTCTGAGGCACACAGGAACTCTTTTGGCTGCCTTGTGTTTTATTGATCACAGCTGCTGCAAAATCCATTGGAGATGCTAACATGATGCCCAAGCAACGGCAACCCAAGAGGTATTTGAGTTAGGACTGCACCAGAAGTAGCTTCAGAATTTGGTATTGGTACCTACCTTTCTGCTTGGATTTTCCACAGCACCACTGAACCATTTGAGAGGCAATGAAATAATCAACATTTATTTTGATCAGTTAAATTCTACCCTCCACTCCATGTTAATTTTATGATGAGTTCCTCAGATGCCCCCTTCAAGAATTATGACTGACATTATGCACACTTTCCCAAAAAAATTCCAAAATTTTGAATGTTCTCCATCAAACTCCTCATCAACTCAGAAATAGCTCAAAAATATGCCTAAATTTTTATCTTCAGACCTTCCTTTCCCAAAGGAATGACCACTGTGAAAAAAACCCCCACTTTATTTCTACTTCCATTTTAAAAAACAGCACTCCCCAAACAAAGCCACCAACAACAAAAAAGCACAGTTCCCTAGGGCTGTACTTCTGTAGCAGGGGGAATCAGTATGCATTACTTTACAGCAATACGTTCTGCCTGCTTAGTTCTTTAGTATATAAAGTCACTCCACCAACTCCATTATTTCTTTTTTTTCTTGTTTTTTTTCCCCCAAAGTAACTCTAAACTACTTTAAAACACCTTCATTAGAGAAATGATTCAACAAGCACTGCTGCAAACCATGGAAATGTAAGAGCTGTTAAAAATGTATTAAATGCTGTCCATGCCACAAGAGTACTGGTGTAAAATGACCTTAAGTTTAAAGGCTCCCTATGAAGGCAGAACAGTATCTGCTCTGCTTCTCCTAATGAATAACAAATGGGCCTTCACAATTCATTTAGTTCAGTACAAGCTGCCATTACAACCCATTCTGTTTTTTTAACTTCGTGGTAATGTATCATCTTGCCTGACTCTATGTCATCTTCTTTAGGGTCACCAAAGGTATGTAACTCCACTCTCAATAATGAAAAAAAGGAGGAAGGAAAAAGAGATATGACAAATTTTGACAAAGCACCGACCAGTCCATTCTGATATACTGTATCACACAGTGAGGCTCACACTTCCTACACAAAAATGCTTCCTGAACTGTAAAGAAAGTCAGAAAATCACTGAAGTCCTCAAAAGGATTCAGTTTTTCAATTAATAACTAAAATAACACAATATCTGGAAAATAATTCTTGGGCCTTCTATTTACTTTCTATTGATTTTTGTTATACCCTAAAATAAAATCTGAATCTGAGCACTTAAAATGAATTAAAAGACAAGGAATAATTATTTTTATTTCACAGATATTTAGAAACATGCACCATGCTGCTATGGACAATTAGCCTTTTATCCAATTTTAGCTGGTAGTTTAACTCTCTCACCCTAAGGTTTTAATTATCCCCACAGTCTGCATGCTCAGGCCTCAATTCATGCAGCTGGAAATCTGCCTCAGTGATGTTATAACCTTGTTAATGTAACAAAAGAGGAGTTTACTTAAAACTGTACTGACTGTGGACTTAAGCCAAATTTACTTGAAAGAGGAAAGAGACTGTCAAAAATCCTACAATAAACACAGAAATGCAGTTCTTTCATAACCTTCACCTTAATTCATATAGACAAGCAATTTACATGTAAGTGGATTCATATGGCCTGTGAGGGGCCTCCTCTCTGGAGCTGGACTATTCTCCATCCCCTGCCCTCCTCTTGAACAAAAAAGCTCCAACAGCTCACTTTACAAAAATGGCAGAGTATCTGCAATCTTTTTTAATCACAATAAAACATAATTAAGATAAACATTTATAAAGCTAGTCAGTATCAATAGAGGCAGCGTAACTTCACAAAGCCAATTTCACGTAAGTTCAGCAAGTTCTTTGTCAAATGCATAACTAAATTCAATAAAGGTTTTATTTGAAAAGTGGAAACTTGTACTAATGAGGTAATAGTTACATTAGCCTTAAGTGGAACTTGGTGGTCAGATACTGATATCCCCTATTCATTTAGTTGCTAAATTACAGGAGGGATTTCCTAAACTCATCTGTTAATTAGATTCATTTTTAGACTAGATACTACCAAAACCTACATTAGACTAAACAAAACATCATAGTATTGAAGCACTGAAGAAAGATTATTATAAGAGAAAAAAATGATAAATTCTATTTCTTTATAGAACTGTGAAAATCCTGTAGGTAAATTTCCTTCCTGTTTGGATCTTTACAGTATTTTATAAGAGAGTCGTGGGTACCTGGGTGGGATATACAGACACAAGAACCAGGAATTCCGATTTCATTTCCACAGTTTTCAGTCACTCACTGACAAAATAATCCAGGTGGGCACAGAGAATAATGGGCACCCAAAACCAAACTGGAAAGCAGTCAAGTTTGTTTCGTGCCTGTTGCAAGTTCAAACCTTTCTCATGAGGTGAAAAGTCTTTTCTTTTAAGCTCCCAAATGTCAGAGCATTTTCTACTCTGCTAAAAGGGTATCAGGTTTCTGGATGTTAGATGATGATCTACCCTGCTTCTTATGCTTCTGCTCTTTAGGTGTTAGATAATAATCCCTGCTTTTTGCTACTGAATTTCACACTAGAACCAACACCAGTTCCTGCTCTAAACCTCACAGACATCAATTCCTTAACTTTTATTTACTGACCACATAAGAAACTTCTCAAGGTAGTCATGCAAGAGCCGGATGAAGTTGTCCAGCTCATAAAAACATTCACAAGTTAACAAAATTAAAGAATTCTGTATTTGGAGGCTTTTAGAGTGGGGGTAAATGCTCCTTTTAGTTTAAAAGCTCTCCCTATCAACTGCAGTTAACCAGCCTCTGGGACACAGTTTGCCTTAACATGCAGAGAGGTGACCAAAACCGCCACTGAGTGCCCTCACATAAAACTCTTCCTTTGACATTTTCTACTCAGTACCTACCTCTGTTCCCTAAACATAATAATGGCAAGGAGGTTGGAAACCAAAAGAACCAAGTAGCACATTTAATGGCTGTCTCTGTTGGATCAATCTACATTTCACCCTCTCATGTAGAAGATGAGAACCATGGAAGCTGGTTTTCAAACTAGGCAAGAGGTTTGTTGGGAAGCAGAGAAGAATAATTCATCATAACTAGAATGATTTTAGCAATATGGTCATTGGAGTCCTGTGTGGCCTAATTTTGGTCAGAGCTGAATGCAACAATGATAAACTACATATTTGAGGTAGGAGTGGTTAGAAACTGGGAAGAGTTTAACCACAGAAAAGTATTTTACATTTCTAATCTAAGCCAATAAATCATCATTTCCCCTTCAGTATCTGCACATTTACAAAACTAAAACTGGATGGGTTTTGAGAAAATCATTATTAAATTTGAGGGAAAATATCAAACCTTTCACTCAGGTCCCCCAGTAAAACTTTCAGTACTAAAATGTAACACAACATAGTACTCCTACTAAAATTATGAAAGCTCCTCTACAAAAGTAACATTTCTATTTATCAACAACCATACAATCTTTCACTAAAGATATTCTGTGTAAACTTGTATGGTGACTCAGCTTTTGTTTCACCTTGAAAAGTTTGACTATTCAACTTGAAGACACTTCATCCTATGGAAGCAAGCCAAGGTGTCCTTTTAAGGTGATGTTTATGCTGAACAAAACAGCTTGACTACAGGACTTAGCACAGACTTATATAATGTGCTTTCTTAAACAGGGGTTTTATTTGCTGAGATACCTTGGTACACTGCACAGTAGTGTGAACTCAGCTTTGTTCACAGTCAGAGAAAATTGAGATGAGCTCACCCTGATTTCCACTGCCATCATGTAATTCATGATCTGTTAGTCCCTGCTAAACAGCAACACAGCATTGAAAGGAGGGGTGCTGTTCCTTGAAAGGGTAATTCTTTAGCACATTTTTGTGTGCTATGTCATATTTTACATATTTGAAGAATTCTCTTTTTGCTGCAATGTTTCCTGATTCAGCAATTCATATTGTTCAGATAGCGTTGACAGTCATAATGTCATGCATGCTTTTATTATTATCTTATTTATTATAGGTATGATGGATGGGAACCCATTATACCTGGCACTGTATTAATTTAGGGGGATGGATCAGTCTTGTCAGGGTCACAAGCAGTAATCTAGACATGGCTCAGTGTGAGGGCACAAACACCACCACCACAAGTGTGTCTCCTCCTCCAAAAGGCAAATGTTTACTCTTTTCAAGATAGAGGTACAGACCTCTAGGAGTATAATTTTTTACAGGTGTCACTATATAAGCTAAATAAAAGAGTAAATGTCACTTACGGCCTTGCAGGCAGAAGGGCTGCCCAGTGAGCTCACACCTTACACAGCACACAGAGAGAACACACAGAGAACGTGTGTGAAAGAAAGAGAAAGCACATCAGAGAACATCAGTGAACCCTCTTGGAAAAGAGAGCTCCAAACTTCAAGCACACCTTGCACCTTACTACACGAGAGAACACAACTAGAGGGAGCTAAGGAAGGGGAATTTCGATACGTTTTTCCACAGCACAGACAGAAGAACTTGTTTTGCTATGGACATGAGGAGGACTAAGGAAGCACAGGAAGAAGGTAGCAGTGGATTTGCTTGGCAGCACCTTAGGAGCAATGGGAAGGCAGAGGAAGCCAAACAAACCTTTCCCTTCTGCTGCCAAGACAACTTCTCCTGTTTGCTTGCTTCTGACTCTGTTCTCTCCTGACTTCATAAGACCTTTTCCTTCTAACAGAAAACATGCATTTCTACGCACATTTTATATTTTGCTTTTTTTTTTTTTTTTTTTTTTTTTTTTTTTTTTTTTTAATACCATATTAAAGCATAATCCACCAGTTTAGTTTAAATGATGCAAATCTTCAAAACTTCTTTAGTTCTCCATCTTCAAAGATCTGAGTTTAACTTAAGTTCAGCATTATCCCACTGGGGACATCTTCAGCTCATAATTCCTATCACTGAATTGCATGGACTGCATCTCAAGTATGCAAGATTTGCCACTTGAAAAAGGGGAAAAAAACCCCAAAACTCTGACCCATCATATTTTGAGGTTTGAAATAGAGAAACATCTGCTAGAATCATACTCAGCTGCCAAGGTTAGGAATATGGGAGCCTGCAGTTGATCAGTGCTGCCCTAGGTGTCACGGAGGCCAATGGGAATTACACGAAGAGGGTTTCAGTAGACAAGGGCGTAATTCAGTCAGCTTAAAAAAAATCCATGAAACAGAAGCCTAACTTTTCCTTTTTTTTTTTTTAACTTTCAGCCTCCTACTCCTTCCTCTCTGACTTTTGAGCCATTTGCTCTTTTGAGTGTATTATCAGAGGTTGAGGCCTCTACATTCCCATGCTGGCTGAACTTCAAAACAAATGCCATCCTATCTAATAATTTTTACCATCATTAAGTTTTTACCTAAGAAACACATTTTTAAGGTAAGTTTAAAACAAAGTATATACAGCTTTGTCAAGATCACTAATTACAGGGTACAATCTTTTCTATTTCTTATATTTTCTAACATTGCAAATAAAGAAATTGAGCATTACAACACAACAAAAAGGGTTTAATACTTAGTAGACAGCATAGTCACTTCTTCTTCTTTATCCAGAAGTTGATTGCTAAACTGTTCAGTAATTTAAATTTGAATTAAAAATCCAAGCTGCCTTTAAAAATTTTAACCCCTAACATACTCACATAAAAAAGAAAAAGCATTTTTATTTAAAGATTTAAAAAGAAAAAGGAAATAATGGAAAAAAGTAATGATTTTTACCTGCATTTGTTTCTCAAAATTTTCATTCATATTACAAAAGGCTGGAATACTCTGCATCTCCCCATAATTCAAGCAGTTTGAAACACCTGTAAACCTGAAATACTGTTAATCCTGCCTGTCTTCTAAGTGGTTAAATCACTAGAGAATGTCATGTAACTGTCATATCACACTTATAACCTGCTCTTTAAACCAATCATTTTGTCACTTACATCATCTTGTAAATCCACTTACACATGATAGGGCAACAGAAGACACAAAAGGCCATTCAAAGTGTGGCCATTGATTTTTCCATATTCAATTAATGGACTTAATATAACCAGTTCTTAAAAGAAGTTAAAATGAAAAAGGAGTTAGAAATCATCTTAGCACCGTGTGTTTCATTGAAAGTGAGCAATGTGAGAGGAAAGCACTGATACTGCAGAGAAAAAATAAATTCTAGGAACACAGGTCAAGAACAACAGCCAAAGAATATAAAGAAGTCCATAAAGAGCCATCTCTAGTCTATGTATTTGTGTAACCCCTTCTGGAATCAGCTGCTGTCTCTGTGGAAGCACGTTCCGGAAGCTGACCAACCAACCTCTCCAAAAAGCAGCACTTCTCCCCTTCAAATCGATCACTGATTAACTTCAGCAAGTGCCTGATAGTCATGCTGAGAGATCTGGATAAACTCTACATTGAGTTTATGCCTTCCTTTCTGATTCTTGAAACAAATCCTACCCCTGCCTTACCCTCCCCAGAGTCAGAAGTCTTTTCAGTATCTCCCTCATAAAGCAGCTGCAGGTTCCCCTTGATCTCTGTAGCATTCAGGTCCTGGGGAAAGCAGTAAGCCCCTGAAAAGTATTGTAGAATTTCCAACATGAAATGTTTGCTGGAGCACTGACTGTTATTTTTCTATTGAGACCAAAACGGGTAAAGAAGAATGGCAACAAACTGTAAAGCCAAGTGCACTCCTAGGGTATAGAGATTGGGAATGATCACCAAATTCTCTTTCTGCCTAGCAGATGCTTCAAATCATGTGGATCAAAGGAGCCTGAAACATCACCTGTACAACTAGACACAAAATCCTTAAAATTAAAAAAAAATAAATTAAAAAAAGAGCCAGATTTGTTTTCCAGCTCAGAAAAGTATGTTTAATTATTACAACCACAATATGCATTGTCTGAAATATATTTCAGCTCCTGGTTTGCCTTCCGAAAATGCCACTGTGACATAAGCAATGCTGGCTTTTCCATAGCAAAGAGGAAGACACTGCCTCCCTGGAAACACTTCAAAAAGGCTACTGCCCTCTGTCTAAAGGGGACAAGAAACAATGGGAGATGAGCCAATTTCCTTTACTTGGATATTGATATAAAAGTAGGCAAAACACAGCCTCTCGTATCACAGTTTGTAGGAATCCTAAAATGATCTTAACTAACCTTCAATACCAGGTGACAACCTACTTACAAAGTAAATTGTGACTTTAAAAGAACAAAACTAAGAAAATAAATTTGTTTCCCATGCTGATGAAATTTCAAACATTATGAATCTTATAGAATAAAATCAAAGTATACTATCCTTTAATCTGAACATAGGAGGCTCTCTAATGGTGACACTCATATGTCTTTAAGAGGAGCACTTTGACAAGTTAACAGCTCCCTCATTCCATTCCCACAGAGAGAAACATTTTATTGCTTAGAGGCCCTTCATTGTTTACAAAAGAAAAACATCTTTCCATTTTAGTCAAGAAAGCTTCTGTTCCAGAGAACAAAGCCTTCATTTGGCCTTCTCTAATCTTTATGGTGTTTGCAAGTTGGTGTCAAAAATGTTAGTCAAGGCATGCTGTGTTACAGGTCTGTGGGGCAAAAATAGTCACAAGAGACTTTCCACCCAAGTTAGGAGACCACATTACCATTCTAACTACTTCCTATGGAAGTCACAGTTGTATCAACATCCTGCTGTTTTGTTTGTATTTAACTTGGGATATGACTCTCTACACTCTCAGCATGAATCCTACAATTAAATTGAAGCAGTCCACAGGTTACTAAAAAACAGTCTAGTGTTCTGCATTTGACATGGTACAATCTTGGAGACAATCAACTTGCTATCTGAATGTGTTTATGGTATACATTACCACAGCTGAAACAAGTCAAAATAATCTTTCTAATAAAATTATAAAACAATAGTAAACTTCTTCCTGAAAATTGTTTTTTCTTTACAGCTATTTATACACATTCTGATATCTCACCTATTGAGTAAAGACTTAAGAATTCACATTAGAGAAATTATCATAGAACTCCTCCTCAAATATAAGCTGAAATACAGCTGGAAGAGTAGAAAAAAAAACTTCTTTCGAAATAATACATTATTAATAATATAAGAAATCTGACCCTTGTGTTTGCTTTAACTTCAAAGGGACTAATTTAATGTCATGTATCCACTACTGCTCATTCAGCCTAGAACTATTCCCAAGGTAGGTACTGGCTGGTTATTGAATATACCAGCATTTAAAAAGGAGCATAAACTAAGCAGCTTTGTCCACAACTTTTAGTGGAACGCCTCAGGTTCCAGTGTAGGGAAGTGAACTGATGATCTCCCTTCCTGCTTTCCTTTTGGAAAAGATGGGTGCAGGGGAAAGCTCTGCCTGGCTGTAACACTGAAAGCAGGCGGGTCTGCAGGGAAACCATCCTTTTAAATGGTTTTAAGAAATGAGTTCCACACATTTCAAAGAGCAGTTTCAACCCTAAATCACCTTGTCAATTTCTCCTACCTTGCTATATTCCTTTCCTCATCCTTCATGCTGTATGGAAGAACAAAAAATAGGAAATTAACTTCATGTCTGCATGCAAGTAGAGTCCCTGCAATTTCATCAGGGATTTTCCTGTCAATGAGTGTCATGCCTCTGGCCTGTGCTTGCCCCTGAACAGGTGAATTGCATACATAATTACTCTGAAACATTCCAGATGCACTGGATTTACTACTCACACAGATTTCAGAAGCACTTTTCACTACTGCTGTACCCAGAGCAATGAGGAAGAAACCACTCTCCTGTGGGTGTCAGAACCTCTTAGGGTTGAGCAATTAGGACATAAATAAAGGCAAACATGTTGAGCTCCCTCCCCAGGTGCCAGTTTCAGATGGTGATGGATGGAAATAGTAATAGGATCATGTAAGGCAGGGACATGAGCTGATTTGTCCAGGTGCTGGAAACACATCTAGATAGATTCTCTGGACTTCCAAACAGCTCTTGTCAGAGCTGAAACTCCTGCTGAGCTGCTACACAGATGTGAAATCCCCAACTTCTACTCCAGTAAAATTTATAGATGGAAAAAAGGGGTACGTCTGCAGTAAACCAGATGAATGGTAAACTTTCTTATACCGCTGCCACTAATACTTCAATAAAGCATTTTGACTTCCATACAAATTCTCACTCTTAATTTTACATTTTATACAGTCTTTCCCTTAGGCTGTGACCCCTGACTTCCAGAATCCATTCAAAGACTCTCTTCATCCCTGCAATATCCTGAAAAGTCCACTTGAAGCCATTTTTATGCTTTTCCATGCCTGAAGCTCTTGCTCTACAAGGCAGGAGTGCCCCAGTCAGACCAGGTGACAGGCAAGGGGACAAAGCACACTTTCCTCCCAACAGGACAAGCTTCCTCCTCACCCCCAGCATCTGCTCATACTCCAACCATGGTCTTGCACCCAAGACTGGCATCTAGTGGCAAATCCAAGTGCCCTCTCCTTGTCAGGCAGAGCAGCTGAGCCACTGACCCAGCGGGCAAAGGGGCACAGTGCGTTCAGCACCTCTGCAGAGCTGGGACTGAATGTATGGTGGAAAAGATATTTTATCCCCTTCTTCCCACAACTATTTCATCCCTGACTATACACAGATGCTGTTAAAGGGATAAATCTACTGAAAAACAAAGGTAAGCAAATTTTTGTTATTATTTTCAGTGAAAAAATGGTGACTGTACTGGAAGGAAGGGATATTTAGTTTTATACTGTCACTGTAAGAAAGTTTACTGGAAAATCTAATTTAAAATAGATTTTTTGGATGTCACAGTAATGTTCTATTTTTGTTACTGAATAAAATAACTAGTAGCTGGGTTTTTCTTAGGAGATCTTAAATTATTCATTACTAATCATCTGACTTATTTCACCTAAGGGAAAATATATTTCTTCTGGTAATTTGTACTGAATTTCAGGGCAAAGTCAATTCCAACAAAACTGATTTAGCAGTACCCACAGGTGATGGCATGAACTTTACTAAAGGCAAGGAAATTGCCTTTCAAACTCTTGGCAAGAATTCTAAAAGGTTCAGAGCATTGAGTATGCCGAGTTAACAGAGGAAACACTCAGTAATTAACAACTAAACCTCAAAAATCAAGACTTGTCAGATCTTCAGGTCAAAACATGAAGTTCAGTTTTTTGGGGGATAAATCACGTGGCCACTCACTAAATGCTGTGCTTGTCACGTGTAAATCACTGAAAGATCATCAAATTAATGCCAAACCACAAAGAAATATTTTCTAACCTTGTATTTAAACAATGGAGTAAACATCACATAAAGTTGACTTAGAGACTTTCAACTAAGAAAAAAATAAATTTTTATTAAAAAGTTTGGGGGGAGTTTGTATGTGAGAGTTTTGTGTGTTTGTTTTAACTTTAGAGGTTGCAGTTGAAGAAAAAATGCATATAGCTTAAAACTCGAACTTACAAAAAGAGTGACAATCATTTTTATATCTTTTTTTCCAACACACACCATTAGACTTTCTTTTATGACTTTTGGCTCTCCAGGTCAAATTTTATATCTTCCAAAGGGAAAATAATTTTGACCATTTCTAAAACTATGATCTGTCCCATGGAGCAAAACCTACTTTCCATGAGGGCAGGCATTTATTTCACATACATATATATATAAGGCAATTTTAATATTATATAAATACTCATTTATCTATCTGTACAGCCACCTAATTTTGTTACAAGCAGGTTTATGAGTTTTGGAAGGAACCACCACATAGGAAAGGAGATCTGTACGAAAGCATTGTGGTCATGAAAGTATGCTCCACAAATACGGCATTTCTGAAACATCTGACAAACCTCCACCACATCACAGCGCTGAAACTTCTCCCACCCTCAAGCTCTTCATGTTACAAAATGAATAAGCTTTTCTAGGCAAGCCTTGTGAAGTTCTCAGGAGGTTGTGCTCCTACTAGCGGACTCCCAGAAAACAAAAACAATGTCTGGAAAAAGCAGGTTTAGGATATATTTCTAATGACCATATTTAAAGTTCAGGCCAACTGAAGTCTTTCCATGGATGATAAATGCTTTTGTCACACTATGCAATAGAGATTTTGTTGAAGCATCACTTATTAAAAAGAAAAAAAAAAAAGTGCATTGATTTTGTTTTATGCTCAGAGATAGGAAGAGCACAAAGCAACAAGACAATTAGACAAAATGATGGATTTGAACACGTGCTGCATTTTACTGTTAGCATGTATGCATAACTTCCATTAATGTCAGTATGAGTTATGTGTGCACTGCTAAAATAATATGACCATAACAAAAATATTTCCTCCAGAACTAATAGAGTAATATTTTTAATAGACGTTTTGAAAAAAACACCGCATATTCAGAAATTAACATGCAAATGCAACTCCTTCCTCAAACTTATACTTTCAAACACTTTAAAATAAACCTTATTTTTTCACAAATTGGCATCAAATTAAGAAAGAATTTATTTTCTCAAGCTACCTTTCATTTAATGGTTACTTACCTTGTTTCCAGTTAAAAGACCAGAGATATGAACAAGACTAGGCTGCTATCCATTTTTATTCTAAACTTCCATAAATAACTGAATTTATGTGGGAACAAGAAATGTCAATTGAAGACATTATCTAAAACTGACAACTGATTGTGGCCAGTAAATTAAGATGGATCTTGACAATGACAGCCAGATGGGCCTAGAATGCAGAGTTATGGTTGGAACTTGAACATAATAAAAGCATAGGAAATCATCATGAATGTTCATGAACACACACTTCATGCCTATCTAGCTGGGAACTCTCAGCCAAAAGTTGTAATCAGTCAATATCGATTTTTTTAAGCAATAAATAGATTCCATTTTTCTGCATGCATATAGACTTCATTAAAGTCAAAACCAAAAATTCTTTAGATATCCCTGGAAACATTTGTGCTTCCATTACAGTATTTCTGCAGCTGTATTATGTGGCAGATATTCTTAAAATCCTTATATATATAAGAATATATATATTCTTGTGTAAAACCCTGCTAAGTATGTCACTCCATTTCCACTCTATCTTATTTACAATAACATTAGGAAAGCCATTTTTTCTGATTATTTCCTTTCCTTTAAAAATAGAAGAATAACTATAACAACTGACCTTAAGTAATATATGGCTTTCCTCCCTCAAAAAGGCTGTTTCAAAATTACAACTGTGAGCTTTCATTGTTGAATGTTAATTACCAGCCTAGCCAAGTCAATGCAGGTTCACACTTTTTGCCAATTTTAAAGATCGTATCAGAGCTTTAATGCTGTATGATTACAGATATTTACTTTTCTTTGTGTGAAGGAAGTTAGGTTTAAATTATATGTCGCTCTTCCTTTTTCATTCTGAACATATATACAGTGTGATAAAATGTATGCAAAAGCTTCTTTATTAGTCTGGGGGTGGTTTTAACCAATTCAAAGCAATAAGCTTTGCACCATCAACAGAAAGTTAATAACTCCCTTCCCTTGAATGTGACACTGTCAAAGATTCCAGCACTGCATTCCCACTGGGAGATGGGGCTCTAGATTCTCCGTAGAATTTCCCATAGAAATTATATAGCACTGATATATTTTTTTGCATGTAACAAAAGACAACTTACAAAAAAAGTTGATTCTTTCCAATATGAAGAATTTTGTACCTCCTTACTTTTAAAGGAATTTAAGTGTCTTTAAGCTATTAGAAGTCTTTAGATTCAGACTTAAATATACGCAGAGAAAAAGATGGTACCAAAAGAAACCTATCAAAGCTTTCTCCCATGGCAAAAGCAGTTATTTCCTTGTTTATTCTCTAGAAATTAGAGAAATCAAGGTACTTACTTCATCTCTAGAATTTCTTCAAGCTGTTTCCTTCGCTCTATTCTCAAGTTAGCCAGATGTGCTTCTTTTTCAGCCAGAGACTGCTGTGTTGAGGCAAGACGGGCTTTGGTAGAATCTAATTCTTGTCTAGTCTTTTCCAGTGCATTCATCAGCTCTTCTACCTAAGAGAGTGGATATTTTAAACTCCATATTCTTTACAACAACAACAAAAAAATTAAATCCATATAAATACATGGGGAGAAAATCACATTAAAGGAATTATTTTTCGTAAATGGCTTTCCTATCATAACTGTTTTAAAAACTAACGGTGTTTCAAAACCAAAAGAAACCTCAAAGTTTCCATGAATCCATTAGTAATAAACAATATTTATACAAAATAGAACTAACACAGATCACCAGAAACCTATTTAATCTGGGCCACTGCCACATACAGATACAATTTAAAAATACATCCTTGCACCATTTGTATTATTTAAATTCAGAGTGGTGGTAAGTCATCATAATTTCAGAAACTTTCAATACAGACATAGATGCATGTTTCAATATAAAAGTGTTTATTAAAATCCAACATCTTTTATAAAAAGTGCACACCTTTGCAAAAAAGATTCCCCAGGGAAACTGTTTTCCCTCTCTTCAAATGATACAGTTTACATAAAGTGAAATAGATTTTTTTTTTTTTTTGTGAGAAATACGATTTCAATAAGGAACGTCTCATTTCCTGTATGTTCTTTCTCACTTCCTTTGTCCAAATATTATTATTTTATAAACTAGAAGACACTTCAGGAAGAACTTCAAAATAAAATAAAATAAAATAAAATAAAATAAAATAAAATATAAAATATAAAATAAAATAAAATAT
>VWZN01016109.1:1109818-1147210 GCA_013396955.1 Regulus satrapa
TTTCCAAAAGGTGAAAAGATTTTTTTTTTTTTTTTGTGAGAAATACGATTTCAATAAGGAACGTCTCATTTCCTGTATGTTCTTTCTCACTTCCTTTGTCCAAATATTATTATTTTATAAACTAGAAGACACTTCAGGAAGAACTTCAAAATAAAATAAAATAAAATAAAATAAAATAAAATAAAATATAAAATATAAAATAAAATAAAATATANGAGATGCAGGATTCCCCCGAAGAAACCATGAAAGATGATGGCTTGAGATACCTTTGTAAAATGACTGTCTAGTCAGTTCTTAGTAAAAGCAGCAAAGAGAACATAATCGAGGGAAATAAAGAAACAAAAAAGCAGGATTTGCACTTAAATCCCATTTTAAAAAGAATTAAGAGGACAGAAGGAAAGAGTCAGATCATATTTCTTTAAAAACAGATTCACTTTCTAATACAACACCAGGTACTTCATCTTCTGCTTTAGTTCAAGAACATAAACCCATGCTGTCTCCAACAACGACAAGACTCAATTACTTAAACATATGATATTTCTAACTGTTTTCTGTGCTATTTCTTTGTCTTTTCCTTGCAACTTTTAAACACTGCATCTAGTTTCTGCTGAGCATCCACTCTTATCACTTAATTCCAGACAACATATCTTAATGGGAACTGCAGTAAGGATCAGAACTGAAAAAGGATTAATTCATGCAGACTCCAGCTTTGAGACAGTATCTTTAAACACCAAGACACTTCCCACTTGCAGATTTGTTGGGCAAATGAGAATGTAAAAAAGCAGAATTCTTGTATTTCTGTATTGTTTAGTATCACTGTGCTCCCTTTCCATGCTCTCAATTTGGTACCCGACCAATGATTGACTGACTCCTCACTCAAGTTCATATCATATATATCACATAATTTACATTTCACAACATTGAAAAGAATTAAAGACCTGCAAAAAATAAAGCTGTGGATTTGTTAATGTCTATTAATAACATACTCTTACATTACCAGACAAAAGAGATCAAAGTTTAAAAGAGAAGAAAAAAAAAAAAACCTTTTAAAACTTAAATATGAAAACCTTTTCATACCACAAATCGTTAACAAGTGTCAACTTGAAAGTTTTATTTTCATTTACACTTCCAACACAGTATTTGCCAGCTAGTTCTTCCTTTATTTTTTGAATATGACCCAAGTTAATGGTTGCACATTTTCCTAGTTAACTGTCCTAGCAGCACCTATAGCCGAATTCAACTGGAGGGCATGTGCACAAGAAACTTTCTTTTTTTTAATCAACTCCTATCAAATGTAAACATCTGAATGCTGAAGTTGCACAAACCATCCTCTCACCATGTTAATTATACAGCTGTAGCAGTGTGTTACAATGGAAAATTAACCACTGAAGGCAATATTATAGATGAAAATTCTGGGTTTGGGCAATCCCTGGCCCAGCCCAGCAGCACCACCTGGCAGGGGCAGAGGCACTGGGGGCAGTTCCCACCTGGAAGCTGCTCCCTTTTCACAGCCCTATCCCTCAGTGCAAATGCTCCTAATCACAGATCCTGCACATTTTGAATTCCCAGAAATAAAAGTTTTGAAAGAGTTTATGGTGAGAACCTCAGTGAATGCAGTTAACTCAGGAGTATTCTATGCCCTGAATATGTTATTAGCTGGGTTTTCTTCCCTTCTGCAAGACAATGGCCTCATTTTTTCCTTTGCATTTTGTAATGAAAGCCTTTTTTTTTCATACTTTGAGAAAGAGCTTAACTGACCTCGGCACTTTGAGGATTTTATTAAAATCTGCACTAGAATTAAGTTTACATTTCAGAATGGCAGAAACCCAGCAAGCTAAACTAGAGCAATTGTTTCTTAGTTTTGAGTCTATTTTCAGTGAACACTTTCTACTTGTTCTGCAGCTTCACATTTTTAAGAGCTATCAGCAGTGTTTCACACCAAGATAAGAAAAGAAAAAGAAATGAATGTGGCTGAAGAATACATCTGTGCTACCAGATTCTGCAAATTAAAGGAGGTTAGAGTTCAAATGAATGACAGTTTATTAAAAATGCCCTGGAGCATTCTTAATTCCAGATTGGATTCGGCTCAGTACAACTCAGGCTAACATAATACTGTTCCAGTTTGTGGGAATGAAGAGGGGGAGGGCCAACTGCATGTTTTCTCAGTTCAAGTATAATATATTTCTGCAGGATGACGAAGAGCTGGCAACAGTCCAGCAGTCAAGGTTAGTAGGGTTAGTACTACTACCTTTAAAGGGTTGGCACTTCATTTTGGCAACAATATTGGTGATAAATACAAGAGTTTTGGATTTCCCTAAATGACTTTTTCAAGTATCAGTAGCTATACAAAGATTTCATACCTATTTTATTTTAAAACCTTATCTTGTAATAACACACAGATCATTTATGAATTTTACATAATAAAAGGAAATAAAGAAATCAATCTATTTAGAGATTCTATTACTTTATTATTAAAATATTAGCCATAAAATTATTTTAAAAGTTTAACAAAAAATTGCATACGTTCAAGAAAGCTGGATACATTTTGACAATAAGTCATTTAGTGTAAGAATCCATCCAGTTGTTTTGAAAGGGTTTGGGTTTTTTTTCATTTCCTAAGGAAATGCCTTTTTTTCCTCTATTCCAAGTTACACACTACATAAATTTCAGTTATCTCCAGCTCTGTGAAGATTAATTTAATAAAAATAATATTTGGGGGTTTTCCCCTAAGATTAAGCATGAGACTGTAAAAAAGGAAAGACTATAATCCTCAAACTTTCTCTTTGTGGCTTTCCTACAAATTTATTCTGTCAGTGGACTAAGAGGGCATAGAAAACACATTCACAGGGATGAGGGAAAACAGATAAAAGCCAGAATTTGTACACACCAAATATCCACCTAGCAGCTTTTTTGACCCTCTGGCTGGGGAGCTCAGCCCTGGACACTGTCTGCGCCTCGCCCAGCAGAGGCGAGTGCCAGGTGTGCCAGGATCCTGTGCCAGCAGCTGCTGCCCACGCAGGGAATCCCTTCATCTCATGGCTAAATTAATTGTTCACCTGCAGGAAGGCCAGCACAACTCATGGGCACCTATTGCTTTTAAAATTGCCAGTGCTCTCCTGCAATGGGGTTTGTAAACACTCGGTTTCTTCCTGTTTCTAATGCAAATTTTTTCAGTGTGCAACTGCCTCAACAGTTTTATTACAAAGGTGTTTTTCACAAAAGCAAACAGACACAGCAAAGTGTCATCCCGATCTTCGCAAAACATGGAAATAAACTTGTCACCCTGCCCTCTACTCTATCCCCATCATGTTTGTTATCCATAGACAAATTCCTCTCTGCTGACTTCCACCACAGCTCTTAAACCCAGGAAACAGGTCTACCAAAACCACTACAGTTATGGAGGCTGATGCTCCTGAACCTTTCCAAACAAAGAAATTAGACACATGCTGTGTCTCACAACTTTAGAAATTATCAGAAGAGAAAAGTAACCACACTCTAGAATGCATAAAAGCTTTAAAATAAACATCACAGGCAAAGGATTTGACAGAGTATTAAGCATAATTTATAAATTCCAGGTTGGTTTTTCAGCTCTTACAAGCCTAGACACATAGGGCCCAGGAACATCAGCCAGCCATGCAGTGGCAGCTCAACACAAGGTACCAGCAGCACTGAAGCAGCAGTCCCTGGGGAAGGGCCATGTCCTGAGGAACACAACAGCACAATTATCAAATGGGATGTCACACTGCAGAATTTGACATCAAAAACCTCACTGAGATAACCAAATGTAGGATTAAAAGTATTTGAATCCTCCTGCTAAGAGCTATGTTAAGAATACATGAGGTTTTGTTGGATTCCGATAAAGAAGAGCCACAGCATAGGGAGGATAAATATTTCCCATCCAGACCTGCAGGAACCACAGTCAGGGAGAGAAATTCTTTGGTTTCCTTAGCATTTCCTTGCTGGCTGTCACATGGTGGTTACCAGACATGCTAATTTATATAAGCACAGTGTTATGACAGAGACATATGTCCATCTCTACACAGAATTATTCTGGAATTTAGTGGATCCCCATAGCTTAAAATAAATAGATATCCTAAGTGAATGGATTACTAATGTTGTGGTCTTTATTAAGTTTATTTAAGATTTTGCAAAAAGGTTCTGGGAGCTGTATTTGAGTGGTTCGCTTTTCTGGTACTGGCAGTTAGAACATCAATAATCTTATTCTAAGCCTCATTAATTCAATAAAGTACAGATACACAACAATATCATTCTTGGATTAATTATCTGTGATTTGGTTTTCCAATTAAATATAGTGATTTCACTTTATGACTGAAAAAAATAATTAAATAATTTTGGAAAATACAAGTCATAATCACTTACATAGAGTAATGATCAGTTTAAAAAGCCAAACCAAACCAACAACTAAAAGCAACGCTTTTTTTTTTTTATATATAACTATTAAATCAAACAACATTATGATCTAAATAATGGTAACCTCTGTGCTCTACAGTCATGCTCCTAGACAGGTGAAAACAAAAACTATTCGTCAAAAATGATGCTTCCCCTGCAGTCTCAGGAATATTGTCATCTATTTGAACACTTCATTTTGTGAAACACAACTGGCCCCCAGTTACAGTATTGTCACTTAGCTTCAGCTTAAATGCGCTGTATGACAACCCACCAACAAAATGTGAGTGTGACCTTCAGGAAAACAAAAAATTATGGGCAAGAGAACAGAGTACTCCTCTCAGACGAAGCTGAATGCTCCATCCCAAACAGAACATCTTTCATCAATAGCAAAATACTACTATATATATGATGAAGTAAATAATGTCACATTCTGATACCTCAAGGCTATATACATTTAAAAATTAAAAATAAAAACCAGCCCTCAGATTTTGTCAATAAAGATATGGTATTTAAAGTGCTGCAAGAATCAGTCAAAAAATGTTCTTTTTCCAAGGCAAATTTCATGCTAACATGGCCTAGTTCACACTTGGCCCTATTCAACTCAGTCACCTACACATGGACTGTGAGGGAAACAAGACTGAGTACCTGAGCAACTGTACAAGTCTGGGTTTTAGTAGGATAAAAATTAAAAAAAAGAGAAAGGATCATTCCTTAACTTTTTTTTTTTTACTTTGAAAATCAGTTATTTCATTTACATACTTTGTTAATTTTCTCCCGTTTTCCACTGAGCTTCATCTGAGCAAGTCTATGATATTTTTATCTATAAGTCCATGATTTTAATCAGGTGGTAGCTGGCTGCTCTTACACTTGTTTCATACTGTCCAAACCTAACAACAAAGGTGGCATGCAAAGTATTTTATAGTTATGCAAGTGAAAGCCAATTTTATATACTATATTGATAAATTACAGAGCTCAATCTTTTTTCAGAATGAAAGTAAATTGAGTTGACTATTGAACATATCCTGATTTCAGTAGGACACTCAATTGTCCTACAGGATATTGTATCTGGAGGAGAGCCCTTATGGGCTGAGAACAATTAGGCTGTGTGATTTTGGTGTTGAGTCCTTTCAGATAAACCATGCAAGCAGAGCAGAGCAACTCTTTAGCTGGTGTTAAAGCCCAGCGCTGTCAGAGCGGCCTCCCTGGCTAATGTCAATAGCACTGCATATAAAAGGTGACTGAAGTGTGTACAAATGTTGATCTTTGGAGAAGGCATGCCTAGAATCATGCACACATCTACTATTTCATCCACCAGGTCAACTTCTGGGAGAGAGGGCAAATTGGGAGTTTTCTTGCCAAAAGTTGATTCTTAGCACGCTTGTTAGGTTACACTGCACAAAGCTATTTCCCCACTGCTTTTAATCCATAATCCCAATATGTTATTAAAGTTAGAAATGCTCCCTTAGAATGTATCCAAACACAGCAGGGACTCACATGGTGTGTGCAAAGTCTTACTGCAAACAGGTAGTGTATGTAAGTAAGAGGTTTTCCACACCCTGAATTGTGTTTACATACTGCGAAATAGCAAGTAAGACTTATTAAAGTTAAAATGTTATTGTATGAAAATACTTGGATAATTTTATGTGAGAAATCTCAGAAAAAGTAACTTCCTAACAAGGTTTGACATGATCAATAATAATAAATAGCATTAATACATTAATAGGCAGAGATTCACGTAACTGATTGGAAGATATAGCTTCCGCACCACTAAAAATTTCATGCCCCCTTTGAAAGTTCTGTGACCTTAAAAATTCATGTGAGTACTGAATAGCCAAGGAAGACACATCTGTGCTCTTCTCTTAATACAGATAATATTGCCCTGTTTACTTCATCCTATGGCATTTTTGCTATAAAATTATTTATGTAATATTTTATTAGCTTGGCATACATAAAGAAGTCAATGGCATGGACATGCTACCTCCTTAAAAACTCAAATTATCTTCTACAGTATATCGTGCAATATCAACTTTATCTATAACTTTTAGAAAAATCAGGTATGTCTGGTTTTAGTGATGGCACAGCCAGTTAACAGATCATTCTTAATAAGAAAAATTATAATGCTTGGTATAGCAATTGATAGTTACAACCTGACTCAAGTTTCTTGAGAGCCATGGGGAAAGTACTAGAGAACAAATGGGGCTACTAGAGAACTACAAGCAGTGGACTAATTTAATTGTTTCTGATACAGAAGGAACACAGGCAACAGGAGTTTACTAGTAGGGTAATATAGCAATTAAAAATAAAGCCATTTAAAACAGCTTTGGAGAGTCACTTAGGAAGCAACCAGGCAATAGGAGCAGAACTGAAGTGCTTATGAGGCTGTCCAGGGTAGGGCAACCCATGGGACAGTCAGGGAGGCCTGAGGGGGACAGCAAAATGTCTGACAACTGGACTCCATTTTTAACACATGATAAGCTAGGAATGATCACATACATGATGGAGCAAAAATATCAACCCAGAATTTGTCAACAGGCATTCCTCCATGAAGGCCATTCACAAACAGCATGTCAATTTCTCAGAGCACTAAGGAGAAATCTTGCTCAAATTGTTGCTCCCTGTCCATGAAACTATCCCTACAGCTAGTACAAAGGAATAATCCCACTGGGTACATCAGTCCCAGATCACTCTCTCAACTGACACAGGAGAGAAAAATTAAAATTCCCTGCACATGGAAGAAGCAGGGGTCGAGGGCCAGGATGCTGAGCTGAATTCAACATCAACCCCAGGAAACATAATTTGTGTGAAAAGGAGCCAGATGGGAGGTGGTGGCATAGGCTCAGCTGCCTCTGGAAGCAGCACTGCCAGCACTTGGCAAAAGCCAAGGGCAGGAACAGAGCCCTTCCATCCCTCCAGCCACACGAGTCCAGAAGGAAACTGCAACTGAACAGGTCCTGACACATAACAGCACAGTCACACAAGTGCTGCAAAGGTGCAGAGAGACAGAATGGGCACGATTATACACACACTGTGCAGAAAAGAAACTCTGTAAGAACAGTTTGCTGGGATTACAGAGGTGGGAAAAGAAAATCAGGTGGGGGAGAGAACGCAACAAGTGTAGGAAGATAGCCCAAGAAATACCATCCTTCTGAAACAGAACATTTTTTTTCAATAACTATTTGAAGTAAAAGACTTGAGAACAATGGTTTTATACCAGGTTAGCTCCTGATAAGTTCCTTTCCATCTCTTTGGGAAATTGAGCAGTTCATATTTTTGGCATAAACAGGATGCTGAATTATAGAACTCACACTTTTCCAAGCAACAAACCGATGCTGTCTGAATATTACTAAACCAAAACATTGTTTTGATAACAACTAATTGTTTTATTACAACTAAATCAAAAATTACAGTGAAGAAAAAGAACTGCCACTTAAATCTTTACCTCATCTACAGAGAAAACAAGTATTTCAATTCTGTCACATCAATTTGTGAGAATTTGGAAGAAGTATAAAAATGTAAATATTGCAACTCAGTGTTATAGAACCTATACTTTTTGTCTCATAGCTAATGATATATCAGCCAAACGCATTTCCACAGAGTGATAGATTTTGTTTTGCTAGACTGAAAAGGGGGAGCAGAAGATCACATTTATACCACTCTCCACCTTATTACTGGGCTCTTCCACAGGATCTACCAGGTACAAGAAAACACTACAAAAAGGCAGCAGAAAATGGTACTTCACACTCTGAAAGTTGAAATATTCCAACAGATCTTCCCTATGGAAATCCATTGATTTCCCACACCTAATGAAGCAGTTACTGCTCAGCCCCCCAGTGGGATATGCTCAAAACCTTGGGTAAGACAGCTTTTCCCACTCAATGACTATAAGCATTATTTGTCATGTGCTAGAGTAAATAGTGGAGAACAGCAGTTATCAGTACTTAACGTGAGCATTTGTGCTTCCTAAATTGCACTTGACATTACATTACAAAGGGAAGCCTTATGAAAGGCAGCCTTATAAGATGCAGCAATTCTGTTTATGAAGAAATCTTCTGTACAGATAAATTATGAATCAGTTAATAAGAAGAAACCCAAGAGACATTACACTCTAAAGCCTTGGCCTCAACCATAATAATTCCTCTGTGGCATTTACTAAAGGCTTTACTGTTGTAACTCCTCTTGTATTGGCATTATTTAGATACCAAAATAATAGTCTTTATAAAAATATACATTTTATAAAACTATTTCTTTTTGTAGGTAAAATATACTAGACAAACTTTGATAAGAATAATAGTATTCCTCACCAGATGAAAAAAGGAAAAGTAGTTACAAAATCTTTAACTAACAAGCTGCCTTTTTATTCCTCATTTAAAAGTTTTGTTTTCCTTTTAAGTCTCTCAAGTCTCTTCCCACATGAGGCAACATTCAGGAGAGAATAAACAGAAAACATGAAGATCTACAAGCTGATATTAGTCACTCTGTTTTGAGGCAAAATATATGGGCACTCAGACCACAAGCTAAGTGGCAGGAATTACAAAACTTACAGATGGGAGGATCAAACTGGCCTTGATGAGAACTTAATTTTGGATCTGCTTGACCTTTTCTTTAAACTAACTCACTTGTCACTGCTCATAGTCTGTATAATAACTCTCATGAGAACATAGATTTTATTATTTTTACATCCCTCTCTTCCAAAGGCAGGCTTGGTTTTGGAGAACAGAGACAGCTACATACACATCAAGTTGTGCATTTGAAGGATTTTTTAAGATCCAGACTCTTTATCCATGAACACACAGTCCCACAAGCGAGGATACATTAAAACTATATTAGAGTGTGTTTGCAAGCATACATATTTAAGTTGTACTTATTTAAATACAGTTATAAATAAATTTATTTAATGCTTCCTTGTTTTCCAACTTTGTACAGGCCTTTGTCCTACAGAAAAGCTTTATTTCAGAAGTCTCTGCTATACCCAGAAGTCCTTAAAGGAATCACATTTATATTTCACTTAAGCAAGCAGAACTTAGAAAACAAACCCAAACTATTTTTAGATTTATCATGTATTAAATAAGCAACTATGCAGTAGGAGCTAAGAGGTCCGTTTTTTAAGGCAGAAAAGCTTTTCTATCCATTTCAAAATGCCTGATACAGCACATATTTCATTTCAGATGGTCTATTCAGCCACTCAAACTAGCTCCAGTACCCTACAGTAAATGAAATTTACATTGTATTGATGTGTTTTAAGCAATGCTGTCCCCAAAATGTTCAGCAAAGAGAAGGTTATTCTTTCATCTACAGCCCAACAAAAGTAGTAACCCAAATAACATGAC
Organism: Regulus satrapa; assembly: GCA_013396955.1. Lineage (NCBI taxonomy): Eukaryota > Metazoa > Chordata > Aves > Passeriformes > Regulidae > Regulus > Regulus satrapa. The sequence goes on from VWZN01016109.1 coordinate 1,119,556, forward strand.
TGTGTGCTCACAATATACAGTTTCAGTTAAACTGCCTACAATGGCTGAAATTAAGCATACAGGACTGTTAGAAGCAGGTCATATAGTTATTTATTTTATTCTTTATATTTCCAATCAGATACAAATTTTTTTAAAAAAAAATTTTGGGAATGAGGATAGTCTAAATATAATATATTTCTAGTGGAAATAACATTTGCTCTATTTAGGCCTCAGATACTGCTGATGGCAGAACAAGACTGGAATGTGCAGATAATTATCTTAGAGGCTAGTCAACAGCTAGAAGGCCTTCATAATATCACCTTTAAGATCAAGCCAAGACATTCCAGTCTGAATCAAGGTTTATTTATTAAAGGATTTAGCACTTTTAGATCCAATATTGCCTGGAAGACCACCAATTTCCATTTCCAAATACCTAATTTCTCTAGTTTCTTGGTGCATACATAAGAGCTCCAAAATCACTTCAGTGAGCACACACATATGCACATAAAGGACATCTAAATTCCTTCCCCTCTCTGAGATGAATTCCACAGGAAACACTTACAAAGCAAAATCTCCACAGAGAAAGCTACAGAACTTTCAATAATTCTCCCTTATTTAGGCAAGACAGTTTAGACAACTGCAGGGCTCTCTTAGAAGATTTTTGATTTTTCTTGATCTTGATTGGTGTAAGGGGTACTGAGAAAAATAATGTTGCATACATGTAAGATGTGCTTTGAATACTTTCTTATCTAGAACAAGACCTTGTAACTTAAGTTTTAAATGTTTACTTCTTTTTCCTTTTAAGAAACACTGTTTACAATGTGTAAATAAAATTATTTTTCAAAAGTAAAGACCAGAAATTCTCTTGTTCTAAGTTGGCTTTTTCAGTCTGGGGTCTTTTTTTGCACTGGTGCCACTTTATCTAAAATCTACTGTTCATGACAAGATCAAAAGTAACGGTTTATAATACATCTGTTCTGTAAATTCATAGCATAATCTTACAGAGGGTCTCTATAAATGAACAAAAAAGATATATAGCCCTTCTACATATAATGGATCTGGCCAACAAAAAGCCTAAATAATCACAGTATGATCCTGGTTATCCAAACTTCCCTGCTGTACATGTCTTCCTGTCCAACAGTGACGCCTCATAATAAAAACCCGTGAGTCCCCCAGATAAATGGGGTGTGATACAAGTTGTTTGAATAAGTGCTATCCTACTGTATTGCATCATGAATATAGTTTAATCTGTCGTGGTACTTGATGCAATGTTATACAACATTCCAACTCAAGAGCAGGGAAAAATAGCCATCACAAAAGAGTAACTAACCCTCACTGCTATAAAAGCACACTAACATGAAATAATATAAATAATAGCTGCTATTGACTTCCTATGTCATTCTAATTCTAAAAATCAGCTTGCATTTCATAGTCAAAAAGCCAAAATATTAGCAAAGACTGCTTAAAGTTTTGTTTGGTTTTTGTTTTCTGAAGAAAGAGAAAAGAAAAGTATCTACTTTCCAAAGACAGTGTTTTTCTGTATGCCTCTCCTTCACTTTAATTAAGCACAGTTAGTAATTAAGCTGCCAAAGGGAGGCCATGAAGATAAAAGATTTCTCAAACCAAATAACATAAGTTTCCTAAACATAGCAAAGATTCAAGTTCCTTATCTAAAAGGACAGCAACCTTCCTCCCTGCCCCCTGCCTTCTCCAAATAGGATTTCAAAGGGAAAAAGAAAAAAAGCCAATTATATGCTCTGCCAGGAGGATAAATTCTTCTCGCATGTACTGCTCGTTGCTTCAGCATGACAGAAGTAGTAGAATTAATAAGGATAGCAATCCACTATTATTTTTACTCAGCATTGTAATTATAAACTAAAACCATTTTCCTATTCCCAGTGCAGGCTTATGGTTAAAAGCCCTCATGGTCCCATATACACTGTAATATCTAAAATGAAAGTCTTGAAAAAACAAAGAACTGAACGAAAGCTAAGCGCATTGCTGTCTTTACCAGAGAAGTCAACTCAGAAATAAACACAACTGTTCATGAGAAAGATATTAGAAGCAATAAATTTTCGAGTGATGAGTGTTTTTAGGTGTATAATTTATGTGTGCACTCACTGGTGGCATGACCAGAAACAAAGATACCACGGAATGAAAAGGAGAAAAAATAGGGGAAAGTAGAAGATACGGATATATGCTCTACTAGGCTGCTAAAAAAATAACCAACTTATATGAAAGACTAGATTGTGACATATTTTCACAAAAGCAAAAACAAAAACGAGCGTTGTTGACTCAAGAATGAACATTGGCAGGAAGCTGCCATTAGGTCTTCTATAGTTTATACTATATTTTTTCCTTCCAGACGCTGCCAGTGGGAGGTTTAAAGCATAATGATATACTGAGAAACTTATGACAAGCATGTCCAAACAAAGTAAAACATATTTTTCACAAAACAGTAAACTCTGATAGCTTTAAATCCATGGAGCCAGAGGTAGCCTGAAGACGAATTACAGCAGAATTGTTAACTTGTAAAACCTGTTTAAGTTATTTAGGTATTCTTGACTTTTTTCCAGAAAATATTGTTGCAGCAGGAAGTTACTAATAAAAAAAAAAAAAAAGCTGAAACAAGAAAGATGTATTTCATACCCCCAAAAAGCTGAACAGTAATATGTTTAACAGCTTGATAACAGCAAAAAGAGACAAATATGTTAATTTGCATCAATTAGAAATTCTATCAGACATTACAGGAAGAAAGAATTCTAAAGGATGGAGTAGGTATAAAACTTGAATAGATTTTTATTCCTGGAAGCCATCTTTTCTAAGTCACACTTAGAGTTTGTTAATAAATTGGTACATGAGGGTATACTTAAGTCTGGGTATACTTAAATGTGTTGTGTAAATGGAGATCGCCACAGTCAAACATGCAATCACTGCTGTAATTTTCATTGTAAAAGTACATGACTAAGCACCATAAACCTCTAAGAGCAGAAAAAACCCTCTTTACATATTAAAACAAATTTATCTGAGCCTGTATAAAATAAAGATTCCTGAAGAAGAACCAAAAGTATGTTAAAATAATATGGATGTGAAAGGTGAAATTTTTCTTTATTTTATTCCTATTAAAATACAAGCTTGACCCATGGAAAATAAGGTGATATCAGTATCTTAGAATTCCCTTGATACTCTCAGACAAAGTAGGAAGTATTTTTCTGCATATACAATCCAGTCCCAAATCTATGCCATAGACTCTTAGCCACAACCTGACCACTGGTGTGTGAGGAGGAGTGCTACGCACATTATGAGGATTTCCCCCCATATTTCCTAATATAAGGAATTAATATTTCTTTAATTCTAAAAATCTCTAAGAAGGAATTAAAGAAGTAATGGCAAACATGATGTGGCTGCTTTTCTGTAAAAGTGTAACTCAATTCTCAGCAGTGTCTTGTGAGAGCAAAGATAATCTCCTAGCATATTTACATGACACTTATAGTCTCAAGCAGAAATTTAGTTGTTTGTTCATCTTCTGCAATGATCCTAACGAAGGAAATAATGAACCCAGCCAGCAATACCCAGACACAGCATATCCACTCTGCCTAATACCTACTGCATAACTTCTCTCAGAAATAAAGGGGCAAACTAGAAGCCAGGCTCTCAAGACGGCAGGCTAAGGGACTAGGGGCACAAGTGGCATTCCCCAATGCTCCATATTTGTGCCAATTCCATCAGTGCCTTTTATCAAGGAACACTGTGAGGGGATGGAGAGCACCCTCAGAACATTTACAGATTACACGTTAAGCCAGGTGGGAGTGTTGATCAGCTGGAGGGTAGGAGGGCTCTGCAGGGGGATCTGGACAGGCTGGGTCGATGGGCCAAGCCCAGCGTGTGAGGTTCAGGAACAAGGTAAAGGTGGATCCTGCCTTTGGGTCACAACCCCCTGCGTTCCCAGGCTGGGGGCAGAGTGCTGGAAAGCTGCCTGGCAGGAAAAGAGGGGGGTGCTGGTTGGGAGCAGCTGAACGTGAGCCCAGGTGGCTGAGAAGGCCGGTGGCATCCTGGCTGTGTCAGCAGTGGTGTGGCCAGCAGGAGCAGGGCAGTGATTGTCCCCCTGCACTGGGCACTGCTGAGGCCACAGCTCAAATCCCGGGCTCAGTTTTGGGGTTCTCGTGATAAGATACACATTGAGGTGCTGGAGCTTTTACAGAGAAGGGCAACAGAGCTGGGGAAGGGGTTGGAGCACAGGTCTGATGAGGAGCAGCTGAGGGAGCTGGGGGCATTTAGCCTGCAGAAAAGAAGGCTGAAGGGACCTTGTGACTCTACAACATCTGAAAGGAGATTCTAGTCAGGTGGGGGTTGGTCTCTCCTCCCAGTTAACAAGTGGCAGGACAAGAGGAAACCAGGAGAGGTTTAGATTGGATATTAGGAAAAAACCTGTCACCAAAAGCACGATCAAGCACTGGAACAGGCTGCCCAGAGCAGTGGCACAGTCACCCTCCCTGAAAACCATGCAGCTGTGGCCCTGAGGGACATGGGTTTGTGATGGCTTTGGCAGTGCTGGGTAAACAGTGCTCTTAGAGGACTTTTCCAACATAAATGATACCATGATTCTCTGACATTAAATAGACAAATAATCTTGATATGACAGTTGTAAAAGAATACCAGGATCAGGTGTTATTTTAGGTAATTAGCTATATTTTTCAGCTACTCCTCTCACACACAGTCCTAAATGTACTGATGGCATAACACTCACATTCCACATGTATAATTCAGAGTTTAGTCCGTAAATTCTCTGAAGTCATTCTTCTGCTATTACTGAAGTACTTCTTTAAATACATATTGACTAATCTATGGTTTCATACATCAAGTAGACTATTTTTCATATACAGACTTAAATCTGGCTTTAAAAACTGTACGATGAATTGTAAAAACAGTTTAAAGTTATGATTGGCTGATAAAGTGAAACTCTACTCCATTTCACTTGGATTAGCGTGCAGCTGCAAGATATAAATTCTGTGTGAGAAACAGTACATTTTTTAATGCTCTTTGAATTATCATGTTTTTGCAAAATGAAAGACAACTGGTTTCATATGCAGGTAAGAAATATTGGCATAAGGAATGTTATTTGATTTTAACTGAGTCATGTTGCCAGAATGCATGAAACAGCTGCATGAGCTGAGTATCTGCCTGAGGCTACAGCTATATTTCCCCCATCTTTTACCACCTGTCTCTGCTAAAGTTACTGGATGCTGGTAGATATCAAACCCCACTGGAATCTTTAACTATCATAATTATGAAATGGATTCTCCACTATCCTATTGCCTTTTCATGTCCAAGTATTTTTCACTAGATGAGACAGCATTATCCCTTTTATTTGAAAGCTTAAAAAATAATGTTTTGAGTAAACAAACAAAATAACTAAAGCTATATTGAATGAATGAGGCGTCCCTCTATTAAGCATACTCTCCTTGGCACATACGTAAATTTATTAAATTACTATGCCAAGACCACCAAAAGGTTCTTTTACATAATTCTTTAGCTAAGAGTAGCACAAATCCAATAGTACAATTAACACTGGGATGTTTTCATATAGCTAAATGTAGGAAATTTTGCCATAGGATTAGAAATGACTGATAAAATCTCAGAGCTGTTGAAAACAAAAGTGCTTTTGAGAACTCTTGGAGCACAGTTGTGATACCAAAATATCAGGGAATGAAAAATAGAATTTTGATCTTAAAAAAAGTAAGACTAGAGAATTACAGACAAGTCAGTTTTGATTCTGAGACTTACTGGAACAAGTCATCTGCTACAGACTGTTTTCAGACACCTAAAAGAATGAATCTGGAGTTCCCCAGGCAGCCATATCAAATAAATTTTTTCATCTGACAGGGAAATCGGCTTTACTGAAGAACAGGAGTAGCAGTCATATCTGGTAACAAATTTCAAATTTGTTATTCACATAACAAAATTAAAGAAAAATATAAGCCAAATGAAAGACAACTAACATGGATCCCAAACTGGTTTGGAAGCTGTGGTGAGTCACCAACAGCTCACTCTTAAGAAAGAAAGATGTTTTAAAAAATAGAATTTTGCAGGACAATTTCAGGATTCAGTTCCTGAGTAACCCCAAATACTAAGACTACAAAGTTGCAGTAAGAAAAAAAATAAAATTTAAAAAAAAAAGGCATCTTAAAGATAAAACTAAACAGGGAAAAAATATGCTATTTAATAGGGAAAAAAGCAAGATCATTCACTTCAGCAGAAGTTATCAACTCCATGAATCCAGGAAGAGAAATAACTGATTAAGAAGTTGTCTTATTCTACTAAAGAAAAGGATCAAGTGACACTAAGATGACAAGTCAAGAGTGTCATGTTGTTGCAAGAAACACACTATGGAGAGATGTATATTTAGTAGTAATCTTTCTGTTTTCTTTGGCACTGACAAGATCTCAGCAGGAGAACTGGATCCAATTTTACCCACTCAAAGATGTGAACAAACTGGAAAGACTACAAAGAAAAGCAACAAGGGTAATAAGAAAACTAGAAAACAAAACCTCTGTGGTAAGACTGAAAGAATTAGGGTCTATCACCTTCAAGAAGAGAAAACTAAGGAACACAATATGCATTTGCTCTTACAGGCTATCAAAAAGGATGAGGGAAGTCAATTTATTGTATTCTTGTCTATAAGACAAGAATAACTGCCTGAAATCACAGAAAGAGAGACTAAGGTAAGATAATAGCTTTTTTTTTGTTTCCCATACCTGTGGACTATGAATAAGAAATAAAGTTACTATATATGTCATTAGACCAAGACACACATTCCAGAAACAACAGTGGTATAATTCATACTCGCTTAGCACTATGAATGCACTAAAAGATACTATCTCATCCCTTCTGGACTTCTTTTCTATGAAATTTCAATTTAAAATGTATATAAATCCTGTTCATCTTATTTCGCTGTAAAAAACACACAAAAGAATCACTAGACAAAATATTCCAGACGTGCCAAAAATAATTTTAGAAGAATCTCCTCTCCCAGTTGCGAAAGGCAAACAGCCATCTGCAATGAGGAAAGGCAGACTTTCAAGCAGGACTTTTCACCTTAGAAAATACACTACTGAAAAAGAAGCAAGAGACTATAAATGCTATGGAAAAGGTGAACTGGGAACTATTGTTCACTGTTTCTCACAGCTGAAGAATTATGGGCACCTAAGGACATTTCAAGGCAACAGGCTTCAAAGCCTCATATAAAAGGCAAAACTCTGAATGTGACACTTTAAGTTGTACAGCTCGAGGATCTAGGGTGGTTCTCAGCCCCAAAATGAGTGCCCAAAAGTTTTAAATGTTTTAATGATTATAAGTCCTTTGGCTTCTAAACATGGTAATATATATGCTATTTCCAGCTCAAAAGGTCCCTAAAGCTACCCACTGGTAAACCTGAGACAGGATGCTGAGGAAAAAACACTCTGCCTAATATTTTTTCATGTACCAATTCATGGATTATTTTACTTTTTTTTTTTTCTACTGACCAGGACAAAAAAAAATTAAGTAGGTGTATCTCTTATCTGATCCAGTTCTTATGCTGATGATTCCTTCTTTGAAATCACTGCTGCAATAACACATTCTCAATTAATCAGGAAGGCATATTTATCATACTAATACCCACAGAAGGTAGCTGTTAGGCAAAATTACAGAACGAGTTTCCAAGCTCTGGGGATGGATCACAAAAAACTGCAGATGTTAATTAAAATTACTGCTGTGCATGGCTTGGACTCCAAGAGTCATTCTGGGGAAACACCTAAAATCCACTCAGGTTTGTGACACAAGTTGCATTAATTCAGCCTCAGAGCCCTAGTAATGTAACGTATGACCTTATATGGAATAAGATTTTTTAAATATATAAATAAAAACCCAAAAACAAACCCAAAACCATCCTGAGTAAAGAGTGCTTAGAGAAATGCAAAAATATTCACATGTTGAAAAAAAATTTTCAGTCAATTTTTGCACGGAGTGAAGCAAACATTTTTGGCAAGACCGTTACAGATCTTAACCAACTAAGTCTGCAAAACAGAAAAATAGAAGTCTAATCCCTTTACACTTCCACCTAAAATCAAGACAGTCTGTCAAAGAGTTAACGATAGTAACTAGAATAGAAGCAGAAAAAGCACTCCAGTTTCTTTAGGAAAGGACAGAATATATCACACATCTCCAAGGACTCACAAGTAGGGAGAGCCAAGTGGTTAGTACTGAACACCGAGAGGCACAACAGGAGCCGGATGTTCGTGATCTCCCTGCTAACCTGAAGAATGACAGGTTCTTCAGGAAAACTTCACTTCTCAGTGGCCAACTTTGTCTATAAATCAAGTTGTTTATAGAAATGTGTATTAGTTGCTTAAATACAGCTGTGAGCAGATAGATAAGGGCTGACAGCTCCTCTTGGTCCTCTGGTATTCAGTAATGCAGACAGAAGTGCCCTACTGTAAATCACAGTATGTTACACTAATGCAATGCACATTTTTCCTTGACAACACTGGAATTTAAAATGTATATATACCGTATCATTACATACATTATTACTTACTGAAGTGTAGTGATCGTATGAAAATCTCAGGAAAACATTTTTCTCCAAAAGACTCCTTACCACAGCTCAGATGACTCACGAAACAGAGTCATTTGAGCTGCCATTTTGGATTCTTTCCTTGGAAAGCAAGAGATCAGCTGGATTGATTATGGGCCCTGATATCTAGAGTTTATTCTTGGATTTTACAAGCAATTGGTGATTTACATCATGGAGTTTTTTTCATGTTCAGGATATGGTTGGGGAGGCTGGGGGAGAAGAACAGAGAAAATTACATCAATTCTTCTCTAAGTACTAAAGTTTCAGGCTTTTCTTCGGATTCAAAAGTTTAAAGAAAAAAAATTTAAAGCTCTATTAGTACTAAATTTATTTCACAGATGCTTAAAAAGATTCAAGCATAATATTTTTAGTGTTTTCCTGCAGTCACAGATATTCGAAAACATTTTCATACATATTTCCATAGTATTTTTAAAAGTATAGTGCTAACTACAGCTATATAGATGTACATATACACATATTTATATATAACTATACCTTTCTTACAGGCTATGAAAAAATTCTCAACAGTTCTCTTGGTGCAGATTTCCCCAAAATGCTGTATGAGTACCATTCCTTCTAGATCAGTTTTACTGCTGCTTGTTGTCACCGGGTAATTCTTCATGTTAACATATTTCCTAGACGTTTCTGTTTTGTATAATTAAAGGACCAATGAAATCAGTGTGTTGTTCTTTCATTTTAAAGGGAAAATTGCAATGGATTCAGACATAGCTCAGTTAAGGTTCAGCTCCAAATGTACGCTCACTGAGAGCAGGAGTTCCTTAATTCTTTAGTTATAAGAGTTTCCTTGTTTGAATTGACTGTCTTTAAATGATTATTTATACATGTTGGGGGTTTTTTGGTTTTTTTTTTAACCTAGGGCACATTTTGGCTGTATGTGAAATGGGTCTCCTGACTGGGACTCTTCAGCCACATACATAGTGGGTAGGTCAAATAAAGTTCTCATGACCGGGTTTCATTACACAACTGATAACAGTGCTTTGCAGTAGGAATACAGCTGGATAATCTGAATCCCTGGCCAGCAAGAAAAAGAATCAGTTAAAAGGATGAGATTGATTTATATGCCAGTTCCATGGATAAAGCAGATTCATTCAGAGAACCTCTGGAGATGGAGTCATTTCCTATTTGGTAAAAAAAATCAAGAGCCCATCTTCTACCTCCCCATTTCAGATATTCCAAGGTCTAAGTCCTGTGGCTTTCATCCATATAATTTTTTGGTCTAAAGGTTTTCAGATTAAGGAATCCAGTCAGGTCTGGTATACAATCTCACCCACCCTACAGACAAACCTATCTCTTCTTTCTGACATACTACTGTAGCTTTTAATAATAAGTACAATGAGAAAAAGTATAGCTTCCACAAAATATTCTTCAACCCCAGCTCAACTGATGAGATCAGGTCATGATATATGAAGTGGAAATTCAAAATGTCATTTCTGTTCCTTCTAGTCAGCTGCTGACTTTCTTAGCTAAGTACACTGCACAGAATTCAGCCCACCATCAAAAGCTGCTTCCCTAAGAAACAGACATATTCATTGTGTACAATAAGTTTAAAAAAAAAAATTTAGCATTCTCTATGTCAGTAGCCTGATATTTCATATAACTCCCACATATTTCTAGCATTCCATCTCTCCAGAAACTTTTCTGCCACTTCCCTCCAAGGCTACAGTCTGACATGTGTGACACATTTTTCCCAGGTAGTTTTCAGGGAGTGCCCTCACTGATGCAATGTCTATTAGCAGGACCAAAGTGCCCAAACATCCAAAGTGTCTGTGCAAGAGGGCAGGAGCCTTTCACATGTTTATGAATCTACATAAAGGCCACATGCAGACAGAACCTTCCCTCTGCTGCCTGTCCCTGGAGAAAAGGATGCTGTGAAGGACATAAAATAAGGGTGGGATGTGATTTTATACACATTCCTCAACATCAAAATGACATCTTCTAGAAGAAAAGGCTGTAGCATCTTCATGGAAGAAATAACTATACATCCCACAAGTAACAAGCTTTACCCAGCCATATCCCTGCTGCTTAAAAATTGCACACATCTCTCAGTGAAAAACTAATCTGGAAAATAAAAGAGAAAGAGACATCAAAAGGAACATTATTCCAGCTTTTTTATTCTTAATTATAGCAGAAACCTACTGGGACATTCTGCACACACCTCCAAAATAAAATAAAACAACAGAACAGGTGTGGGGTAGTCTACGTGAAACTACAAAGTTTTCAACCAAAGACATTTAGCATGAAAGAGTCTCTCCCCACAACCTGCATCAGTTACTGCCTTCCCACAGGAAGGGAACACAAAAATAGCTGCACTCTGATGGACTCAGGACATAGTCCTTGCTTTCCAAGTAGCACAAGGCTGGTTATGCAGCATTAAGAGGAACAAAATCTCCTTCTCCCTCCCTGCAATTCCTGACACATTTTCAAGAGGCTTTGTTTTCTAGTTCCTCCCCTATTACCCACAGGTTCCTGTTGCCATAGTTTACTGTGGCAAAGCCACTTTTCCAATTTCTGGTTAATGAACTGAAAGCAAATTGTCACTTAAGAAATAGTAGAGTTCCAAGATGAATTACAAACTTAATGTGAATTCACATTTCTTCAACAGAGTAAATACAGTTTTGGGAAACTCTTCAACAGAGTAACTTATTTCAAACTTATTTGAAGATGAAAATAACTTTGCAATCTGAAAGTAAGTGCAGGACATGCAAAATTTATAATTTTTTAGATAAACATTTGATAGTTTAGCTGAGGATACTAAGTTGTTCCAGTCCACAAAGCCAACACACAAAAAATAAAACTATCCTGAAAGTGCCCATATAGTCACCATACTGTCAGGTCTGAAACTACGTCTTCCAGGTAACACCTTCACAATACACACAATAAAATTCAGGAAAACTAAGTTTTCAAAATTAACCTTAAGCTCAGCTGTTTTGAGCTGTAATATTTGGCTAAGGTTACATGTGACTTTTTCAAAACTGTAATTCAAAAATTGGCAGAACTCTGCAAATTTCACAAACGCTACCCACCCCCTTCCTTTTTTTTTTTAAATAAATGACAACCTGAGTGTAACCAGGAAAATTTCTAGGCCAAAGGAAAGCTTAAAGCGTGATCAGTTTCATAACCTTATAAATGGGGCCACAAACATAACCCCTTAATAATGTGAAGAATAATATGTTTTTGATTTGACCATACAATGTAAGAAAAAAAAAAAAAAAAAGACAGGATAGGAATTCGATAGTCTTAACTTCCCAAATCCCATATGGTATGTTTATCATTTACCATATGTGTAGTGTCTGATGTGCATATAAAGACCACGGGTTTGAGACACTTCTCAGATCAGCAGCTTGAACATATCGTATCCCACAGCTTCATGAGATCCAAATGAGATGCAGAACACGCACCATTTACTGTACGGGCATGTCTGTCTTCATGGAAAGTGGTATTTACATGAGCAGATTTAAGAGATACGTGTTAATAAGTGATCTAAAGAAACAAAACTATATCCTTTTCATGAACCATTCAGAGTTCTGGATATCTTATTATGTCATTTCATAATCTGAAACACACACAAGGAAGGCTAAGTATCTAACTTTATCACTTCCACTACAAAATATTCCCAAAATGGACAAGAAGACACCTTAGCCTTTCAGGTGCAACATTTTTTTTTCAAATTCTGCTGTAATACAAACATGAGAGACAAAACCTGAGGTCTCCCTACTCATCTCCTTATGCATGTACAGTAATAAGGCTTTTACTGGGTACAGAGATTCTTATCCACAGAGACCCGGAAATAGAAAAGCAGCAATAGAAAAGTTTTTTTCTGGAAAAAAAAGTGTAAAGAAACAAAGAAGCGGGGAACACGAAATTCAGAGTTGTGTGAAACTTGGCTGTTATGGAATGTATGGTTCATCCAAACCTTTTCTTTGGCTTTGGTTCACATCCCAAATGTTTCTTTGACTTCTGGGCTTGAAGAAAGCCAAAACTCCAAGTGAAACATTGCCAAATCCAACATATTTTTGCAGGTTTAAGGTCAAAACCATGCAAACCCACAGAATTCCTCCTACCATCATAAATCAACCTGAGTTTGCCAAAATGCTCTTTTCTGTTCTGCATAACCTTTTTCACTAAACTTTTCCCAGTAACGTTTAAAATTTTAGCCATCAGTACTGCTTTTAGTAACATGATTGCATAGCTTTATACCATAATGGCTTTCTTTTCTATAACAGTTGTCATTTTTCTTTTAACTTTCTCTTATAGGGTTTGTTTTTAATTACTATTCAGTGTCCTGAGTTTGCAGGGAAGCAAAATTTAAGAAGCAATCCTTGGTCTTCAAGTGGCTGATGCTTTATGTCTTTAAACTATTCACTCTTTTCCAGGCATTTAAAAAACATGACAAAGACTCAATGCATATTCCTATGTGACTTCTGAAAAATATATCGACTTGTAAACTTATGAGCAGGAATGACTATTTTTTGGAAAAGCATTTGGCTTCTTTACCAGCACACTATGTTGGTAAATTATTGGTCAAATGCCCACTAATTCTACTTTTTAAAAAAACAATTTATCTTGATTTTTCCAATAAGGCTATCACATATGGAGGTAGTTTTCCAAAACTCATATGGAATTCTTTTTAGAAAGTGATGTCACATTAGTCACCTGCCAGTTATTAGACAAGTTAGAAATTCACATATTTCACCCTTAATTTTCAAGGTTGGTGTGGAAACTACTTGGTACTGAGAGGAACTTGGCTGACTACAAGTTCACCCTACTTTTAACAACAGTTTGAACTTGGTGGTACCTTTCAACCTGAATTATCCTCTGATCTTATGATGACAATTGTTGATTTTAGTAACTCTTGTACAGTATCTTCTGCTGTCACCTCACTCTGTGACACATCTTCCAATACTTCACCTGTAAAAAGGAGCTCTAGAAGCAGAACCTACCCAAGCTTTTTCTTTGAACACCAGAACAAGAATCTTTCATTTTTTGACCTCACAACCCCATTTTCTGAAAGCGCTCTTTACATGTCTTGATTATCTTTGGCTCTAGAGATTCTCTGGCTGGCTTCCTCCTTCTGACACATTTGCAAACTACCAGTCTGAGTGCATTTCCTTACTTATTCCTTATTGTGCTTCATGCATTTCATGCTCTGCCTACTTGTGCTTTTTTTTTACTTGCCAGGTTTTATGATTCTGGTTTTTTCAACTAGACAAATTTCAGTTTTGAGAATGTTAGCTTTGTTTTTGTTTTAATTTTTGGGTGGTTTTTTGATTGCTTCCTTTATCCTGCTGCTTTAATTGTGCTGCTTTCCGTTTGGTCTTATTAAAGCAGTTTATGATAGGTGATATCCATTTCCTCTGAGCCAATATAATTTTCTTTAAATAGGCTTCATGATGCCTGTAAAGATTTTATTCCTTTGACTGTCTGTTTTAAACACTTTTTGACATGTAACAGCAATATGGATGCTGAATGTGACTGAGATAAAAATTCTCAGAAAATGCATGTTCTCTTCAGCAGACTTCCATTGGTTCATATTTCAAATATTGATCCTATGAAGTAGAGATACTTTCCAGAAATACACACATGCTTCTACACTAACAGAAGTAGCCTACACTATTTGTAAAATTCATTCTGGATTCATACTATACCTGACACATTCATATTATGGACTAGGTTTTGTTCAATTATGTTTTAAATAGTGGACAAGTTGGGTTTTTCCCACTTAGGAATACATATTCGGTGCTAAATAGCTCAAATTTTAATGCAAATACTGAACTGCTTTTTCAGCATTCTAACATTCTGAAAGACATTCACTCGTTCACTGGGTTTATTACTGATTAAACTTTATTTTAAAGCACAAATGCTATAGTTACATTCTGTCTGTTTTACTGGCTTTCAATCACTACTTGAAACATCTGGGCACCTATTTTATATTCAAGAACTAGTTTGGGGAACAATAAATTTGAGGAAAAAATTTAACAATTACATGAAATTTTCCCTTTTAACTCTTAAGAAACATTTTCAGGATGCAAGATAAATTATTTCACTTGACGGTCCACTGGATAATTTGTGGTTTAATATAATAAGTACTTCATATACATTTCAATTACAGAACCATAGAATCCCAAATATGCTGATTTGGAAGGGGCCCATGAGTATCCCTGAGTGCAATCCTGGCCCTGCACAGAACCATCCCCAAGAATCACAGCACATTCCTGAGAGCACTGTCCAAATTCTTCTTGAACTCTGCCAGCCTTGGGGCTGTGACCCACTGCCCTGGGCAGCCTGTTCAGTTCCCAACCAAGAAGAATCTTTTTCTAATATCCAACCTAAACCTTCCCAGACATAACTTCAGGCCGTTCCCTCACATCCTGTCACTGGTCACCAGAATGAGATTAATTAGGTAAGAAAAGAATGCAGTTTGCTGTTGAAAATTGGAATGGAGTATCTTAGAGCACCAACAATACACAGGTTAGCTCATGCAAGCTAGCTAAGCATGGATTATAATGCATATGCACCAGAATGAATTTAGGATACCTTCACCCAGGTATCCTGTTAACGTGTTCTCAGAAAAGGCCTCTATGCAGAAAGCTACTAGGTGATGTTTTATATGACAGCTTTCTAGTGCTCTTGTGATGCACTAACTTCACACTGAGAAAAGAGGCATTCAAGTTACTCATAATCCTGCTTACCACACTAATTATTTCAGTGTTTATCAGTATCATAAGAAAAAGGTTAACAAAGCCATCATGTATAAAGCATCAAAGCCTATGTTGAAAGCACAAGAGCCAGTCAGCAACATCTGAGCAATCTTTTCTAATGTCTGTATTAAGAGAAATAATTATATTTGCTAGGAGTTGGCAGCCAAATGCTCTTATAAAGGAACACCCAGACAGAAAAGCCAATTTTGACAAGCCTTACTGCTGACTGCAGAAGGGCTTTCTCACAAATTACAATTCCCATCAACAGATCAGATGCAAATGATGAATGACAATGGACTGTTTCCATTTTTTTCTAGAGATCTGCTTTCTCAATGACCTTTTAAGTTTATTTTTTGTCTGTACGGGGTTTTTAAAATTATTTTTTCTTCATGTGAGAAATCTTTGTCTGACAAGGCAGTGGCAAAAACTGCATTAACTTCAGTACAGACAGGAATTCACCCTACATACAAGAAAACACAAAATTCTTTCTTCAAAATGAAGAGACTACAGTACTCATGTGACACACTGTTCACATTGTTATAATGTCCCTTTGAAGTTTAAAAAAACAAAGAGGAGGAGGGGATCACAAACACCTGGCTTTTATCTCTGACATAACTTCTAGATGGCTAAATTATGGTAGTTCTCAATATGACAAAGGTATGTGACAGCTGAAGAGGAGGTGTAAAATGCTTCTTTCATTATGCCAATATGCAAGTGCAAAAAGAAATGTAACTACCTGATGCCAAATAATATTGCTCAATAAAACTTTACTCCGGTAAAGAACAAACGCATTTGAAAAAGCATTTCTAATTCATGTCACTAAAATATCACAGCAATACAAAGAATTAAATGTATGTTTTAAAAGGCAATACGAAAAAAAAAACCAAAAACCTGTGTTCTGTGCATACTTGTGGTTTTTCAGATTCAAAGTTAATATTCTTATAGTTCATCTACATCAGACTAATATTTTTAAATAAGTTCATTTTTCCCTATTTACAATTATTAAAGGTGTCATAGAAAAAAGCTCTAATTGTATGAATACATTTATTTTGTGACAACATTGGTACTCAGCCGTACCCTAAATCTGTCAAGCTTTCTCCAAGGTGTTTGTAGAGGGTCTTCATCAGATGAAGAAAGCTAAACAGACTTTCCCAAGGAAAAGGAGAAGTGGAAAAATATAAACAGAAGTAATGGATCAAAGAAATGCTTGTTAAGGACCCTTGCTGTAACTGGAAAGAAGAGCCTTCTATAAAACGTAATATACTGCACAGAGTTTGTATTTGAACTATCTGATTATCTTGGCAATTCTGTTTAAAAAGACAGCTGCCTCTAAACTGCCAATACCAGCACTCTTCTCTTTCTTCATGTGCAGCTATTATTCACCATCCTCTGAGAATCAAGAGACTACTAAATTGCAAAATAATTAATATGGTATGTGGTTTCCCTTGTCTTTCATGTCCTAAACACAAACTTTTGATCACTCACTGGACCAAAAATTTTATCAACCTCACCTGGACTAAGTACCTCAATCAGTAACAATTCATTAGCAACGTTTTTAGTATCATGAGGAAAATACCCTGAGTCAACAGCTCAAACAAGTAAAGGGAACATTGGACAGACAAAGTCTGTGCTCCTTAACAGTTCCATCAACCATCTGGGACACCTTGCCTACAACATTTATTCCTTATGCCTCAGTAATACATTACAAGTCTATTCTTTGAGATGTTCTTAGATCTATTAATAAAGCAGGTTTTGTAAAGTTTGGAAGTTCTTAATTTAACACCTTTTTGTTGTTGTTGTTTTGTTTGTTTTTTTTACCTTACAATGACAATTGGCCCTGGATTTTTTCTACTGAAAGAGAGATTTTTCATCTCTTACTTGAAAGCTGCTCGGAGCAAAGATGGGGTTACAATAAATAAACAATAAATAACATAATAATAATTATTATTATTATTATTTCCAAGTAAGAACAAGGCTATATATGAAGGCGTTTTGCCTTCCTTCTCTTTCCATTCTGTACACAATGGAGTCTGTAATCAATAATGTATAAGGCTATTACAGAACTCTCATAATAAGAGATAAGTATAATTCTGGCTTATTAACAACCAACCAAAATAGTTCTACTTAGACCTACTCAAGCAGAACTTTTATTGCTAACCAGATGTATTAGTAACAGACTTCAAAATTATCTATGGAGAGTGACAAACAGCAGCAGCAGCTCTCACTGGTTACTAACCAGGTAAATGTAAAACCAAATTATGGAACTAGGTGGATATCTGAACTTGAAGCAAGACCACACAAAGGTTTTTGAAAATCTTTTTATATTTTCATCCAGCCTATCAAGTTTTCAGCAAAAATCTTATAGCTTGCGGATAAGTTACAAATATAAGGAGTATATGGAGAGAGTTTGCACAGAGTTTAGGCAATTGGTTGTACTTTAGAATGTATTTACTTCTGTTGATTCTTTATATATAGGAAAATAGCCTTCACTTTCAATAACTGAAAATTTTAAAATTTATTTAAATATATTAAAATGTATTTCAATCTATTAAAGCAATGCCTAAATTGGAAAATCTATGTCAATACTAATTGCCATTACACTTATTTTAAATTACAGGGTTAAACATCCTATATTCATCTTATATTAAAGGCAGTTATACAACTAGGATCAGCCATATTATTGCAATTTCACTTTGTAGAATTTCAATATAAATCATTGCTTTTGTCATTGATTATAATTTATGTAATATAGAGTGTTTAAATACATAATTTAGTAACATATTAGATGAGCTATAACTCAATGTAAAGACTAAAAATGAGCTATATGAGGAATGCCATATTGGACAGTCATGTGCTGAAATACTAACATCTAATATAATGAGGTTATTGATGTAGAGTTGACATATAACTTGATTTGCAGATGCCCTACTGACTAACCTTTTGCAACTATATCTCAGTGTAAACCTGTGGTAATTATTGCTGGGTAGGGAGAGTTGGTTTAACTGAACTATTTCTTTTGATGCATGTGAATGCAATTGCCCCCTGGAGATTGCAGGAGCCCTGCATGTGTGAGTTATTACATATTGAGGGGGAGAAAAGAAATTGTACCACATTAATTTTTTTCTGTCTCCTATTGTTGTGGTTTTGTTTTTTCCAACAACATTCCCTTCCAGTGCCTTGCACTAACAAGACCTATTAAAGAACATGATAGAAATAACGGATTTAATTTCAACATAAAGCACTTGTCAATAGTGCAGTTCACAGGTTTCTAAATAATTTCAAATCAGGAAGTACTGGTCTTATTCCTGGGTAACTAAAGCCAGGCAATTAACATGACTGAGATAGTACTGAAAAATATTAAGATTCTGACTTAACTGTAGAAACAGAGAAAGATGAGAAAGTCAGTATTCAGACTAATATGGGATGGCCTACAAGTATTTGTAATAATGCAAAAAGTGTATTAAAAAATTATACATAATATTCTATTATACTGTGTGCTCGCATAAAACCCCAAAACTAAAATACTGATATTTCTACAAATAAAAATTGTGTTGTTTTATACTTACTCATATAATGGAATGCACTAGTCAAAAGAAAGGATATGATAACTGCACGGAACAGTTTTGCTGATAACACTTTGCCCACTACAATGTTTTTTTCATGTTATTTGGGATTAGATCGACAAAGCACAGAACACTGCAGGACTTCTGTCAACCCAGCACTTCTGACAGTTCACCAATTATGACAAGGAAAACTTAAGAAGCTCTGATTCTTGTAGAAATTGATCTGCACGTGAGATTTTCACATACTACCTACAGGGACATTTTATAGGAGTGGTTTTGCCCTCTGGGGATTACACCACACTGTGAAAACAAATGTCGAAATAAATTCCCCCCTCTCCAAAAACCCACTTCTGGTATTGATCCTCAGACCTACCAATCAACCTGCCTGCCCTCTCTAGAACTTACAATACCTTTCTTCATCTGAAACCTTCTAGAAATATTTTCTTCAACATGATCTTAAACTACTGGCTGAAGTTCAACACACGTTTCAGCAACACATATGTAATTTATCCACAGAATAAGGAATGTCCACAGGCCAAAGAAGGAAAATTCCCAACTGTCCATCCATGTTTACAATCTGAATTTATATTTATATTAGTTGGAAATGTGAAGATAAGTACACTAGCTGTGTCTTCAATAGTCTTACATGTGTTTGAGTGGATTATCCTGAGATTTGTATGTATGCACTCCTAACCTGGTAATAATTTTTTAATACATTGCACTACAGCCTCACTCATTTTCAAAAAAATCCCACAATTTAGTGAGAAACTTTGGAAATAAAATTGTTGCTGAAATTATTTGTTTGGGCTGCAATAGTAAAGAGGACATCTATAACACAAGACAATCACAGTCTTGGGTCTGAAATGCCAGATGCATCATTACGCCTCTGCTTTATCCATAGAAAAGCTTTGGTAAAATTAAGGTTTTTAACTCATTACAATTATAATATAGAATAGTTCTATTCTGCATTTTCCCCAAACAAGGTCATGGGTAATTTTGAGGGAGAAATTAATAATTTAATCACTCTTGCTTACCCCACCTTCTGAATTTGCCACGAAACTGGCTCCAACATGTATCTTACACAAGGACTGAAGGACTTAATGCAGCTGACTCTTATGCAGATTTACAAAAAAACCAAGCTCTTGTTTCAAAATATTCATATCTGGCAGCAGCAATCTTAGGGAGAAGGAAGATCTTCACAAGCATTGCAGGCCATATCCTTCCTCTTGTCTCTGAACATACTTCAAAAGTCTATCTACACTGTGTCTCATCTGTGTGTTCTGATTGCTGGTATTATTAAGAAGGGAAAATCAAGAGAGGTCACCTTGTTCCACTCATCCTCTGCCCACAACAGAAGGAGATGTACCGAGCAATTCTGCAATTCTACGCATCAGAGCTAGACTACAACTTGCAATTCACACATGCACATCGGGAAAATCACAGGAGTGGTGTAAATAGTGCCCCCCACAGAAATTACCAGTCTTTTAAAGACAGAAACATACTGAACACTGAGAATTATTAAAGCTGTCCCAGAAGGTATAGGTCCCCCTTACGGGGAATGCTTAGATTAGAATTTACTTTTGATACAACAGCTCATGATTTTAACCTCAGAAGAAGTTGCGTTTTGTCACTGCATATGAATTTCAGCACTACTAATACAAAGCTGTGTGTTTATGCAATGGATTCTCCCCTGCCTTGTGTCAGCTCCATGCACTAATGCCTGTCTGCATAGCAGTCAGGACTGCTTCCTCTGTCTCGGAACTGATTACACTGCTCTGTTCATTTCTGTTTGCAAGACTTCATCTCACGCCCTAGCTTCCTCTTTTTATTTATATTATAGTATTGAAGTTTTTGAGACATTGCAGTAGGGAATACACTGCATTAAAGGAGTCACAGCAAATTCATAGGAATGTCAGATATACCCCTTGTTTAGGCCATGCTATAAGACACAGAAATAACATAAAGTAATATGCAGTGCCTTGTGAACACTTTGTATTTTTAGAGCTACTATGGAGTCAAAAATTATCTGGTAAAGCACACAGTGACAAATAAAGAAACAAATCCAGGGTTAAGGATTCATGCTGACTAGCTGTGAAACCTCTTGGGAACTATTTTCAGTGATTAAGACATCACAGATATTCACATGGCAAGAATCAGAAAGCAGTAATATTAACTAGCCAGGTTTTTTTATCTCTTTTGACAGGACTTCCTCCTGATCATGTTTTATTCATTACCTAAGATTAAATTTCCAGCCAGTACAGAGCTATTGGAAAACTGGAACTCTTGCTTTGCCTCACTACATCCCATGAAAAAGCATGACTGACAAGCTGAACTTTGCTTAAAAAGTGAGGTATTTACACCTGGAAAATGTACATGTGTACACAATCTGTTCCACAGTACTGCAGGCAGGAACCATTGATCAAGCTGCCTGTATACGATATTTGAAATCAATGAGAACTACACATTGTCTCACTCAAAAACAATTTTGTTAGTGAAATATCTCTTTTCCGCATGTGGATTTCCAGCCAAAGAAAACCCAAGCTACCTCAAAGAGAATTGTGACAAATTACCCAAACATTTAAAACATAAGGAGAGTCAAAAACTTTGCCAGCAGATGAACTGGAAGAAAGGGGGGAAACACCCAGAAGATGCAGATCAGGGCAGAATAGGAAATTAAACTTACTAACTTTTTTTCAGGTTCATCCCTGAACTTTTTGTTTTTTCTTTTTACACATATGTGTTGGACAGTTTGCATAAAATTTCCACAAAAAATTGTTCCTGGATTTAGATCACTTACTGATACATTACAGCTATGAAAAACATAATCAGACAAAAGTGTGTATTTGATTCCCTTTGAGACTGTGTCATGAGACACATGGGAATACTATTAGTGCACCCTCTTATTGCTTACTCTAGAGAATCAAAAAGACTTTTTGTCATTATTACAGCAGATTTGAAAATCAGAATAGAAACCAAATGCGTTCAAGTCCTCGGTGTTATGCAAATGTTTCCTCTCACAATTCTACTGAGGTACCAGTATTACTGGGAGAAACATGGTAATACCATTACATTATGTTAATAAACATGCTGCTTTTTCTCCACAAAAGAAGCAAGAAAAATTTATCTCGGGAAACAAACAAGTCTCACATCTCTAATGTTTCAAGATCCTTTAAAGAGACTTGAAGGATTATGCACAAATCTACGACAAGATATCTATATATTTCTTAGCTTCGTGTTTCTTGAAAAGACTTATCATTTTTAAGACAGATCAAAAAAAGAGAGAAAAAAAAAGGCATATCTGATACACCATTCTCAAAAAAATTCATGATAAAGTGTTCAAGGTCCAGCTCTCCTGCTGTGATGCTTTGTGTAATATACGACCATCATGTCTGGCAAGATTTGTACAGGTCTGCCCTTGATTTGTGTTAGGAAAAAACAGAAAACCTCACAACTATTCTTCATTCCCAAAAATTTATCTGGATCCCTGATGTTTCCAATTTTACAGTGATCCAAAGAACCCCCCCCAAAACCACACCTGAAGCATCACTCACAATTACAGGTGATAGCTGAGGGAGACCAAAGCAAATTCCCTCCCCAGGCGTCCCAGAGCACACTCCATCACAGCAGCAGCCCTGGCGTGCTGTGACATGGACTCAGACTCCCCCTGCAAACACTGACACAGGGACCAGCTTTGAGGGGCTTTTACCCAAAAAGATTGAGAAAAGTTTCACCAATATTTAAGGTGCTGCAAGCCTTAGGAACTGCCACATACTATTGAAGCTTCCAAGCAGATAGAGAGTGCTGACCGTCTGCTCAGGCATCAGAAAGCAGAACAGCCCCTGCATCAGCTGGGCACAAAGGCTGGCACTTGATCACCTCGGCTTGCCCTGAGTGCTCCATGGACAGCCGTACTCCCTTTCTTATTTCATTTTTTTCACTGCTTCTACAAAAGGGACCAAGACTTGGCCGGAGCAAATGTAATTTGACCAGTCTGACTGCTCTTCAATTCTCAGCTGAGCTTATCACAGCCAGCTTATCACAGCTAGCCAACAAATACAGTCATTACATCAGGCCAGAGAATTTTAGGATACACTTTTCCCCTAACAGCTCAATGCATCATTCACAAATGTAACAAGTACACTGTAGGCACAAGCACTGTGTGTTTTAAATGCACAGAAATGCAGGGTGTTCCCACGAAAAGCAGTAGAAGTTACTATGAACAGTAAGAAAAAGTGGTCAGGTCCACTAAGGTTTACTGAGGTGTCAATTAAGCATTTACTGAAACACCAGCTAATATTGTTTTTAATTAGCAGATACACAGTACTCCTAGAATTTTTTCAAAGTATATAATGTATGTCACATCATTTGTCTCCTCAAAAATGCTGCCTCATTTAAATCCTTAGATCACTGCTGTTACTTTCTACACAACTCCATTAAGGAGGAAAGGTTTTCTTAAAAACTTGTGAAAGAAATTTCTTTTCTATACCAAGGCTAATTGACTGAAGCTTTACAATTTGTTTGGCTTTTCAACAAGTCTTTTCAATCACCTACTTACCAGATTCATGTTACAAGACTTGATGCCCTTACATAGGGAATTTGTAATTCCCTCACACATATAAAACAAAAGACTTTGTACCAGTAAAAAACTTGAAATAGAAATACATATAAATATACAGCAGAGTCACATCACCTGCATTGTGACATGACCGGCCAATGTCAGAGTGTTTACTTTATTTTCAAGATTTGCTACAGTGTTTTTGTAGAGCAACATAACCTCACAAAATTTTGCAATCCCAGGGAAACCTCAAGCTTCCATGCACCCTTCAGCATTAAAAAAATGGAGAAATGAGCCAAGGAAATGTGGAAATGTTTGACAGAGGAAACACAACAACTGTAGCAGCAAACAGATAAGGGGCAGCTGATTGCTGTATGGCAGGGAAGGCAGGATGATCCCTACCAGCAATCCAGAAGCACACACAACCAAGGCTCCCTTCCTCCTGCTGTTCTTGGAGTGACTGGCAATATAATGTACTGCCTAAAATATATTACTGAAAGTAATATGTTGAAGGACATAATTTTAAACTACTGACATTTTAAGGCATAGTAACAAGAAATAACTGTTCTTGGTTAACTGGTTTTCATAAATGTTCTTAGTGTGTAGATGCTTTAGAGGAAGTGAATGAAACAGAACTATATACCAAACAGGTATTTTTTTTCTAAATTTGAGCCATTCAGTCACACCACCTCCATCTGCCTGACCCAATCTCATCTTATAAGTAGAAATCTCCAAGTATAAAAGTTACATCAAGGATCCTGAGAATGGCTTCTATTCTTTAGTCACTACCCCAAAGTAATAGATATCCAAAATAATAATGCAAATAAGCTAAATTTATTCTCTTTACTGAACCACTTTAATTACAAGTAGCTGCTCAACACTGAAATTTAATTTTGGTACATCATATTGTCAGACCAAATCCTTCACTAGCTTTTATTGCTCTATCCTGTGCAATGGTGATGCAATCAGTATGCAATGACCAAGGCTGTAAACGTAACACTGCACAGATGCATAAATAATGTATCATTTCCTGAACTCATTTCTGACATAAAGCTTCACCAACACAAGCCTAAAGAGAGATGTGGTGTTAATTTTTTCCATTTTGCATATAGGAACACACGAGAAATACAATCATATGAAGCATGAGAGGGTCAAATTCCATCCACTGGAAATTTTCCAGAAACACATTATATTAACCAGATCAAGGCAAAATTGATATTTTGCACTGTAAATTGCCTACAAACACTGGGCATGGAGACATAGATGCTGTCAACAGAAATCAGCACTTCTCTTCGTGGTTTTTCACAGTCAGATCTCAGAGAATACTTTTTAAGTCAAGCATCAAATTTGTGGCCCTAACTACAAGTTCTCTGGTATGTAATGTATCACTTAAACAGATCGGTTTAAGAACATTCATCTCTCAACCACCAAACTCAGTAACTTACAAACTGTAGAAATTCTCATGGAATAAGGCTCAAAGTCTATCTGAAATATAAAAGAGATACTTGAACCTTTTCTTTCCATTTGTAAGGAAAAACAGTTGATGAAGAAGCTGATGAAGTAACTGTGCAGAGGCCTTCTAATTATAATGGTTTTTCCTCATCCTAAATAGTAAATATTTTATGCATACAGCTAAGGTGAGCAGTGCATCCTCTGGTAGAAAAAGAAGGAACCATCAGCTCTTAGTGGCAATAGATTCATTACACATTCTGGAAGACACACACTGGAACATTTGTGTATTTTCTTATATAGCTTTAAAGAAAAAAGGAAAAATAAACTCACTTGTAAATGCTGAGAGTTGTCAGTCATATTGTCCTCTCGCCTACGAACTTCCTCCAACAGCTGTGCATTCTTCTTTTTCTCCAATTGCTGGTTGTGCTTCAGATTGGCAACCTTCTTATTTTGGTCCTTCATATGTCTAAGAATTGCACATACACACCCATTAGTGTTAATGACTGCAAACACTTCTTTTGGCAATAGAGATCAATTTTGTGACTGCAACACAGGACAACGATTCTCCAGCAGACACAAGCTTTCCAAGTATCATTTGTAACAATAAAACTTCACCTTGTTTTTCAAGATGGCATATCAAAACAGCTTTCAATTATAGAGTGGTGAAGCAATTATTTGAGTTTACAAGATTTCCCCCTTTTTATGATTTCCTCAAAAAACCTCATACATATTCTGAGGTTTATGCAGAAGAGCTGTTGAAAGATGGAGATTATCCAACAATCCTTACACACTCTGCATTCAGAAACCATTTTAATAGGTGCTTCAAGTAAAATTAATTTCAAAGGAAGCAGAAGATTAAGGTTTCTGGCTAAGGTATGTTGTGAAAGTATATTTTTTAAAACCTGGACTACAAATACAGTGTTTAGGAGGAATAAAGTGTGATGGGGTAGAAGGTCAGGTCATAAATATGCCATGAAGAATAAAGTATGCCTTTACAAATACCTTTGTATGTGACAAAAACGTTGCTATAATTTTTAATAATTATTTCTATAAAAGATAATCAACAAACAAATTTATGAGCCATTCCTAAGGAAATGAAACAATCTTTGCCACTCTTACATGTTTTCTTTTGTTAAGATTGCATTAATAAAAATAATTGTTTCAATTTTAGTTATCTATTTTTTGTGGATGTCATTCATTAAGTAACCAGAAACATTTCTGAAATTTCGCGTACACCTTTTTAAGAAAGAAGGCAAACTAATTTTGTCTGTCAGGCAATGAAAACATATTCTTGCAGTAATACTTCCTACCTGCTTGGATTCTTAGATATTATTTTCCAGACTTTCTTTGACTTGGAGGAATTTGGTCCCTTTTATCTATGAAAATAAAAGTCACGTGCAAATTCCTAATGAGATCTACTCACTAATCCTATTGTGGCAAATGAAGAGAATATTATTCAATGCCCAAAAGGATCACTGAAAATCCCTCCTTTGTTTCCACATCAGAAGCAGTGAAAAAAGTTACAGAACACATTTCTTGCACAGATTTTAATACGCTAAAGAAACTGTGTCCTTCAATATCTACTTCTCTCACTGGTTTCTTTGTCCTACCAGTGGTTTTTTTTCACTATTTATTTTTGATGAGAGATTAACAATTAATATGCAATAAATGTGCCATTGTATTAAAAATTCTTAAAAGACACATCATGTAAAAGTTTGTAAATACAGCACATTAGAGAAAATCCAATCAAATATAACTAAAAATAGATACCATAAATTTGCTCAGGAAAAAAGACTGGACAACTAGTTCAAATATCGATTATTTGCTTGCAAATCCAAGTGAAAATTGGTTCCCTGACATGAGTCTGTCTCAGACTTGTAAGCACAGACTTACTCAGCATAAAACTAAAATAAGTATTGGAAAAAAACTATTTCCACAGCTTCATATATAAATGGATTTGGCAGAAATTTTGGTGGTGCAATATGGCTTTGCACTGTTAAAACACAAATTGGTTTCCAATCTCATGTTGAGTAAATGATAAATCCATTTGCATTTAATCTCTGTAAGAAGTTCAAGGTTATGCCAACGCTAGCCACTTCTTTCATCACCCTTCCCTCACACAACTTCCCATTTCAGCCACTCTCTAATGCCACACTGAAAAGCAGAACACAGTAAAGCTGCAATGGAAAACATCTGGTGCCTGTGATATGCAAAATCTTGAAGAGAAGGAAATAAAAGAAAGCTCTGTCATAGAATCTATTCCACAACTGGCTACATACCTATGGAAATGAAAAGAAAATTCTACAGTTGAAAAGCCTAGCTGAGGAGTTTTCTTTTAGGCCTGCATTAAAAGTACTGGGGAGTTCAATGCAGCAAATAAGTACTTTTTTTTTTTTTTTTTTTTTTTTTTTTTTTTTTTTAAACAAAAAAAAAAAAATTNTTTTTTTTTTTTTTTTAACACCAAATATCAAATATAATCCTTGGTCCAGTAGAATTTCTGAGTTGCTTACTCTGGTTCTTCTGTTTCTAAAATGCTTTTGAATACCACAGAAGACCAGGATAAGTAAAAAATATGCATTGGGAACAGTATATCCAATTAGCATAAAATACCATATGCCATGACTATAGAGGATATATTATAAAATATCCACATAACTCTCTAGTAACAATGCTGATATGCACAGTTGAGTCTACATTACTCTTCATCATGTGGGATTCATTTCATTTTCTCTGCTACACTGCTTGAATTT
Organism: Regulus satrapa; assembly: GCA_013396955.1. Taxonomy (NCBI): domain Eukaryota; kingdom Metazoa; phylum Chordata; class Aves; order Passeriformes; family Regulidae; genus Regulus; species Regulus satrapa. The sequence goes on from VWZN01016109.1 coordinate 1,147,185, forward strand.
AAAGCTCTAAGACCACAAAATTCATT